>DWED01000111.1:0-14651 GCA_018245795.1 Protelbella ruficauda | reverse complement strand
ATTCCATGGGACGTAAACGTTACTGGTGAAACATGGGACTGTTCTACACTACTCCGCCTTCCTCTTCGAGGATTACAGGCGTATTGCTACGTTACGTTCAAAATATTAATAATGTTCAAAATATTAATAATAATAATAAGAGATACGCAATTATTTCCTGTTTTCCTGAGAAGTGTAGTGCACTCCCACTTTTCACTAGCAATGTTATACTCCTCACTATGAATTAGAATAATCTTCTTCATTATAATGTTCTCCAGGTAGCCGGGTCCCGGGTCACGAGTCACCCAACTCAAACCTTTTGCCTAAAATATATCAATCATTAAAATAATATTTTCAACATTACTCGCTCATGTATCGCCGTCAATAATATACTTACGTTAACGATTGAGAACACTACATTTGAATAGACAATTTGCTTATAAAGTTATGCGATTCACCTTTAATATATTGTTATTGTCTTCATATAAATGAATTATGAACAATGGTATTAAAAAGTGAAGGCTTTAATGGGTTAATTAGGCTTTGTTCCGCACACATGTACACATGTTATTACCTTTTTTAGACATTTACAGTTTAAAAGTTCTCGTGAGTGTTTATACACATGATTACATATGCACCGGCTTTACCTAAGCTTAAGAAACTGTTTAAATTATAACCGGATAACGGATAACCATAAATGTGTTCCAGAGACCGGATGAAGATGGCTCTGGGCTAGGTGTGGTGTTGATGATTGATAGTGACCAGCAGGAGCTGGATGCGACAAGTCGAGGACAGGGCGTTACTGCGATAATTCGAGGAGGCTTATATCTTCTGGTTTGACACAGGTCTATGATCATCATTATAAACTCTTTTATAATTTCATCACCTTTTAGATACGACATTTATAACGATCGAGTTCAGTGGCGTGCTATTGGAGAGGCTTATATCCAGCAGTGGACAGAAGTAGGCTGAGGATGAAAATGATAAATGATAATTAAATGAAGATAGACACGATTGTCCTCTCAGAAACCCACCACCGAGAACCAGTAAGTTTGATATAGGTACATATCTTTAGGCTGGGTTGAACTAAAATGACAAGAAAACGTCTGAATGCATGTTAGCTATTACTGCGATAAAAATTTAATTTGGGCAGACATGAAAGTAATTAGATCGAAACCAAAATTACTATCTATAATGTAATCAAGCAGCGAGTAGCGGACTGAACACGCTAAAATAAAAAGGCGTATTTTAAATGGGGCACGTAATCCGAACACCCTGATATTCGTATCGCGGCGAAGCCTTCTACACCCTTACACCCTTACCCCCGCGTGGGGGCGATCGATATGGGGCGCTTTCAGCTATCTTTGTTTGGATGATATAAAATCTTCAGTGGGTGTGGCTACCATAGATAACGTACTGATTAGAGGTGCTTTTTAAAAGATTGTATAATTGTAAGGGTCTATTGCAGCAGGCCTATTTTCAGCAGTGGACAGGCTGATAGAATCTGGAATATAAGCACCGGTAAATGGACATATAATAAAAAACAATAAAACAAATGATTATGTAAACAAAAGTTATGATATATTTGGTGATGCAAGTTTTGATCGACAAACTAGGTAGTAAACTACACTCGTAGATAAAGGCTTTATACAACAATAAAAAAAGTAATACACGCCTGTAATCTTCGAGGGGTAGGCAGAATAATGTAGTACACTCCCACATAAATATTTATTACTAAGGAGAATTGATCCCACAAATTCAGATTCAGGACTCAGAGATTAAAAACTCGACCAACTGCCTAGTTAATTTAATTGCATTATTTTGTACCTACATTGGTGTATGAAATCCCTTTTCAAATTTTCTAGGTCAGTATAAATGTATATATATGTAGTTGTATAACACATGCAACTATATATCCACTGCTTCGTTGGTCGCAAGCGCGACTACCGGTCGAGAGGTTCTGGGTTCGATCTTTAGTTGCGTCAGTTGTATAATACAATGGATAATTGTAATGCTTTTGAGGCAGCTCTAAGTGTGATATCATCTGTGACGTCTGTACGTCATCTCCCGATTGCCAGCGCTCTGTTCCATTACTATGATTTATGTTCGTAGGTTCGCTTCGCTATTGTTGGCCGGGTTTCGTGCGATGTTGGGTCATTTGTACGTGGTTATATACTGAAGATTTATATATTACCGGCGTGTATGTTAGAAGAGAATGATGAATGTGGAAGAAGCACGGCGGGTTTGTAAGAAGTGTTTGGAACTCTATGTTCCTTGCCCACCCCGTAAGGGATCTGGCGTGGAAATATGTATGTACAGCATAGTATATAGTATTACGTTATTAGTTAACACATGTTAAATAGTTAATTTACCTATCTATATACATATCACCAAGTCTATTCCTCATATGGATAGGTAGAGACTAATAGATTCTAGAGATTACGGCTCTGAAACACTTTTTCAGTAACAATATTATGATATATTTCCACGGTAAAACTTCAACAATTCAGTCACCACATGGGAGAGAGACAGGAGAGAGAAATAGTAATAAGGCAATAGGCAACAGAAGGCTGTAAACATAACATATATTTTAATAATCGCAGGTAAGTATTTAAAGAAAATATGACGTTTAAAAATTCACGACAGTCATACACGTTGACATTTAAGCTTAATGTATTCCGTCGAACATTGATTATCTAAATATCTGTGTGAAAATACTGAAACTTACTCGTTGAAGTCTTAAATTATCAAGTAACCATTAGTGTTAAACCGATTATTAGTCTGTAAGAAGCATTATTTAAGCTTCGACTGTTATGTATTGCTTAAGTCTAAGAGCCTGTAATACAGTTTATTTTATACGGATATTTATATACTTATAAGATGCTGTAAAGTTTATGTAATAAAGCATTTTTGAAAAAGGTCAAATTATGTGGTTTTGTTATATACAACTAATTATTTTTTTTAATGTATCTAAGTATATCTGTTTTGCAATTTATGTATTGCTTTTTATGTATACTTTTTGTTGTAATGTATACTATTTTTGCTGTTTTTGTTATAATGTATACTTTTTGTTATAAGTAATGTATATTTTTTTTTGTTCTAATGTATTTTATTTCCTACTGTTGGTTATACCAGTGTCTGTTGCTTAGTGGATAAAACGAATAAACTATCCTTTTTATCGTGTACCTATAAACGGTTATAGTCATGATTATTATATGAACGATTATTACCATTTAACGATTTATATCAACTGATAAACTAAATATCCGACGGCAATGCAAAACGGCAAAATATTGCACCAACCTTTTAATTAAAAATATGTTAATTACGAGTACTCCAGTGCCTACCATACTTACAGAGTAACGATTCGTTTCGTTTCAGAAAAATAATTACCCGTTAATCTTATAGTAGGTAGGTAGTGTGTAGTACAGTGGTTAGCAATAAATCATAACTTTATTCTACGATAGTTTTCTATTTGGTACTTCTGGCTTCTGACACTTATTATTCTATAACGCTTCTGGCTGGTAACATACTTCTATACGCCTCTCGCTTTTAATGCTTTTTCCATAACATTTAAATCTTTTTATATAATACGAGTATTAATCGGTTGTCGAGACTCTACATATTGGTGTAGGAATATTATGTGTTTCACAATTAAAAAACATGTCTGCCATGGGAATATTGGATTTTAACAAATACAGGTACTTGTAACAGCATTAAATTGTTTTATGTTATCGTTACATATATGCAAAAGAAAATAACTGCTTCACGGGAATCATTTTCTTTAAATACAAGATCAGTATCGTAGGTTTTGAAATTTTTCTTTTTCTACCATTTTTAAAATAAACTTGATAGAAATGAAATAAAATCACATTATAACATTTATTCTGTCATTAAGCATTTATTTTGAATTTTGGTTCTAAAGTATTCTGAATAGACGTAGATTATTAACTGCTCAATGAAAATTTAATATGACAACCTAAACAGAAACCTTTTGGTTCTAATATGTATATACATACATATGTATGTACATGAATTATCCCATGTATTATATCGTAAACGTAAATTAAAAACGTCGATTACAAAACAAAATAGATATAAATTGCAACCTAAGGCTTTTCAGAGGCAATGTCAATAGATACTTGTTGGGCAAGCATACCACACCATAGGCAACACTTATACTTTTCATTAGGCAAGGCTGTGGCCAAGTGCTGGCCTATACTGAATAAATAAAAAAAAGGTTTTGATCATATACCTACCCTTTAATAGGAAATCACAATCTGAAATGTAGAGCAATAAATAGCGACTCTACCTGATTAAAGATACGCCATTGGAGTCGGAGTTTATTCCGTCACGGTGTTCCAGGACGGATTGATTGCTGTACTTGTATGCGGTTATATCGTCTACCGGAAGTAGTTTTACCGTGATAACCGACCGGTTATCGTGTCTACCAGAGCACGGAAGTACGCGTGAAAATTTGCTTGTAGCGGCCATCTAAATCAGAACAGACCGTGTCGCATTGCTCTACATTTCCGTTCGTTTTTCATCTCCGTCCGTATCAAGGCTACGAGCAATGTAAAGTTATTAAATATCTATATTATTAGCAGCCAAATCAAAATAATGTTGATAATCTCAAAAACAATTCTTTTAATATAAAAAAACTCACATAATAAACTGTAGGTACTCTCCCTACCTATTTGTGCCCCTCTAACTCTACATGTACCTAAATACACAGACGAATTGACGGTGTTTTTCGTTTAACAATTTAGAAATATAATCTGTTTGAAAATATGTCGTTTAATGAATCGGTTATTTATAAAAAGGTCATATACAAGTGCATTTCAGTTGATACCGCCAAACTATACAAGTGGATCAAATTATTACCATAGTTACACATTTTTCGTGTGTACCTTTCAAACTTGAGAAGTTTAAAAACAATAGCATAAAATGTAGAGTGATGTAGAGCTGTTTCATAGAGATGATTATTTATAAGTTCTAAATATAAAGACGATGGTTAACCTCTACAAATGAAACGTTAAATGAACTCGAAACGATAAGAGCATTACAAAAACAAATTGCCGAATGAAACGACAAAAAATTGACTCGAGTTTCAATTTACTCGCCGCGGCGATATCGCAAAAATATATCAGAAATACACGTAATCTCTGAATATAGTAACACGAGCCCCGGCCCTGAGGGTGGCTGGGGGCGGCGGGTAGCGTTACAGCCTGGGTGTGGTTTGCCGTTCAATAACTTAATACTCTGGAAAGGCTTTCACGCTCAAATCTCGCTGCGGTGTAGCGCGACCGAAACCTCTTGGTGCTGGCGATATTTTACAATTTGCATTACTTGTGTTCGGCTGAATGCGGTTAGCAGTAGATGACTGAACTGAAATATAAGCATCTAAAGTACAACTGACTTTATAAATATGTAACGATTAATGTCTACACAGTGACGTATTACATAGCTCTACATATTGTAGTGTTGCAGCTAAACAAATCATGAGTTGGGCGATTATGGATTACGGATGTTTGCTATTTTCTAATTAGGTGTGTTTATGTGTGTTACCTAATTGTAAATAGTAGGCTTTGGAAACTCAACGCTTTAGCTGTTGATTACAATTTGATAATATGCATCGCCTATGTGTAATCTTGTTGCATGCGTGATAAATTATGCTCTACCTACCTACGAGTCGTTTAACGATCGCCTTGACATTTAGTAAATATGCAAAGCTGATTACCTGTTAAGTTTATTAATTTATCGATCGGTAGCAGCAGATCGGTCAAATAAAAGCATGTAATACACCCGGATGAATATATGGAGGCTATTAATTGCAGGTTTGCAGGTAATCTATCGAAGCGGAGGCAGTGGGTGCGCCGCGCGAGGGATCAGAGCGCGTCGGTCGCGGCGGTGGGGCGCGGGTGGCGGCGCGGGGGGGCGGTGTGCGTGACGGATCATGGCGGCGCGGGGGGGCCGCGCCCCGCCGCCCTCGTTAAACGCGCCTGCCGGATACGCGCCGCGGCGCGGTTGAAAGCTATCCGGCCCCCGGGCGGGCGGCGCGAGCGATTGGCCGGCGCGTCGCGCACACCGTAACCGATAGCCAATCGGGCGCGCGCCGTGAGCCCGCCCCCGGCGCCGCGCCGCCGCCGGCTCACAACGCGCGCGACTCCGCCGCGCACACTCGCACCGATGCGCGGCTCCTGGGACGAGTCCACGACGGCGGAGCTGCACGCGCGCATCCTGGAGGCGCACCGCGGGCCCGCCGCGGCCGACCGCGCCGCCGAGCCCGCCGCCTGTACCGAACCTGCGCCCGCGCTGGCGCTCAGCGCGCTAGAGCTGGCGGCTCCTACGCCGCTATTACCGCTATCCACGCTCTCCTTCAGCGCCGCACAAGTTGCTACCGTCTGTGAAACGCTGGAAGAAAGTGGTGACGTGGAGCGGCTCGCACGCTTCCTTTGGTCACTGCCTGTGGCACATCCCAATGTTGCAGAGCTGGAACGCTGTGAAGCCGTGTTACGTGCGCGTGCCGTGGTCGCGTTTCATGCTGGTCGTCATCGGGAACTGTACGCTATTCTAGAGCGACACCGGTTTCAACGTTCAAGTCACGCTAAACTGCAAGCGTTGTGGTTGGAGGCTCACTATCAAGAAGCTGAGAGACTTCGAGGTCGTCCGCTGGGGCCTGTTGACAAGTACCGTGTCCGTAAGAAGTTTCCTCTTCCACGAACTATTTGGGACGGCGAGCAGAAGACACACTGTTTCAAAGAAAGAACGAGGTCGCTGCTTAGAGAGTGGTACTTGCAGGATCCGTACCCGAATCCGACGAAGAAGCGCGAGTTGGCGGCGGCGACGGGGCTGACGCCGACGCAGGTGGGCAACTGGTTCAAAAACCGACGGCAGCGGGATCGTGCAGCAGCCGCCAAGAACCGCTCCGCGCTCCTCGGCCGCGGCTTTGCTTCCTCCTCTACGTACGATGAAGACTCGGCCGATTCGGAGATCAACGTTGACGAGGAGTAGGCGAGCCCCGCACAGACTGATAGTGTAAATACGGTGATAAAAATTTTGTACGGCGCTAAGTTTCCATTTAGTTCGCGTGCTCTCTGAACGTTAGTGACGATGCGACGAGGACGGAACCTCTCTTTTGATTGAGAGTCGCGTCCGGTGATGTATGTGGTGATGAGGCATTGCAAACCAGTTCACTAGGCTATTATTATGTCGTTAAAAGTGTTAAGCGAGTGTTTGAAGTTAACTCGACATTTCTGCGCACCAGGTATGTACCTCTCTACTTTGTAGCGAAAGTCGGCCGTTGCCTTTGCGATGTAGAGTCGCTGACTAAATCTTTTATCAGTTGGTTAAATTTGATCGTGTTATGAGGTATGACAGGGTTCATTTTAGAGTTTATTTTGGTTTCCTCCCGTGTCTGATCCGCGATGGATCGGGGCTTAATTTATTGAAAATTCTCAGATATTTAACATATATATATTTATATATATATGTATATGATGTAGGTAAGAGGTAGATTTGCGCCTTACGCGTGTCGCATTTACTTGCCTGAATTTTATATATCCTACCTATTTTACCAGTAAATAAAGAATTTATTTATCATATCAGCTTTTAGTTGTATATTATAGTAAATTTAAGCGATGTAGATAATTATTTTCGTCGTATAGAATTTTATGAGGTATTATAAAAGGTTTGTACCTGAGGACGTATGGATTCGTTTAATTTGACAGTTGTTTAGGCGGTTCATAAGCAACATGTTTCTTTGTAAGTAATTTATTTTGTGTGTAGAGATGGTAACGTGTTGTTGGATATGCTGTACCGAGTTATTTAGCCAAAACCTAGTGTATTGTTAGGGCAGCGTTGTTTAACTGATCGCTCAGTTAGGCCTAACTCTTTCTACGCAATAGTTAAAGTAAATTGTTTTAAAGTGATAACATTGATTTAAAATTTATAGAAATTTCTAAAATTATGGTACGTTTTGTGAACCACTAAACATATTAATCACAAATATATAAAAAAGTAATGATTAAAGACGTAGAGAAAATATTAGTATGACTCAAATTTATATCAAGGTAATAAATTTATTTTATTTTGAATGTAATCAATACTATTTTCACTATGGTTAGGTGAAGTCGAAAAAAGAGCAAAAAAAAAATTTGTAAAATAAAGACCAAAGAAGAAATATTGTTTTCAAGATGAATATGAACTATTACAGTTGTGATAAATTACACAATGATTTCGTGGAAAAAATACAGATAATTATGTTGTCGCAAATTGCAATTTATTAGAAGACGAATAATTGCACTTATTAGTGAATTTAAATACAAAGGAAAAAAATTTTGTATAGTCATCGGAAAATCATAAAATTTATTCTAATTAGTATATATAGCATTTAAAGTAAAAATTGACTCTACCTCTCGTTAAAAAATCATAACATGATACAACCTCTAATTAATAATGGAACACTCTACTTTACATAATGACTATGGATATTCTAATCTAAATATGAAATATTATTTGCATAGTAATACAATGATAAAGACTTTTTGACCTTGCGTAATAGTTTTAATTCGTGAACAGAACACAATTTACTTCTTACGAAACAAGTGTATAGACTTGGTAATTTGGTCACAAACCTATTGACTATAACCGTTTGCTGTTCAAAAACTACTATACAGGTACATAGAGCAAGAAAATTTAATATCGATTTCTTTAATTAATTTTAAATTCATATTATTCAAATATGTCATAAGCCCATAATATTGGAGTTATTAAAATTTTAATCAAAAATCAATAACCTTATGCTGTGATGCCCCAATTTATTATTATTACCTTATATGCGAAATATATTATGTTAAGACATATCTTGAATTCCCTGCATCACGAACTTTGATACAAACGGCTGATTATAGAGCTTCGGAATAATATGATATTAATTTTTAATTCTCAATTATAATCAATTCATTTTAAAATTAATAATTTTCTTTAATTCTAAAGCGATGTTGTAGAAATATTAACATTTTACTCGATATTTTTTTTATTGATACATATGTATTTTAAATTGACTTACAACGTAAGACCAATATGGTTGTCAAAATCATAAAAAAATAATGACTCTAATGATTCTAGTAACTAGTATTCTAACTTATGTTAAAATACTTTAACCTACTTACTATCAGTTTCCATTATAAGATCTCTAGGGTTGTCAAAAATTCAAATATAATAAATGATAACATACGTCGAATTAAATCATCCAATGTCTTAACAAGTTTATCCAAAATAATGTTATATTAATCAACAAACTATATGATTGTATTGGTATCAGTTGATACAATTCAGTACAACACGAAACTACCAATGAATGGAATATATTAGAGTGTGTACGTTAGTTTTTTACCGCAGGTGATTCTAAAGGAGTCGGACTGAAGTATTACTTTTGCATGTGCAAATTGTAATTGTAATTAATTAGTCGATCTCTTGATAACATGCAACAATGTTAGCCGGTGTTTGAATATGAATTGATTAGGTGCACACGCCGCTAATGCACCGGCGGGTTACAGGTGCGTTCAGAACGCAACGTTTGATAAATACTTACGCGATTTAGAGTTCAATAGAAATGCCTATTTATTATAACTTTTGCAGTTTCATGAAATTTATGTAAGTTTATGTGTACCAAATTATCATATATTTAGTACAGTTTTAATGTTATCACATATTTAAAGAAATATAGAGCTATATCAATATGTGTTTCAAATAAAAAAGTTAAGTGCAACTTTAGAACCAATTGAGGCATTATTTTAAAATAAAATGGGAAGGTTCAATAGTTGTGAAATGATGTTTTTGTTATGTTATAATTCGTTAATTGAAGTCAATGATTCAGAAAAATATCAACTCTACAATCAAAGAGTTTCTTACTTTTAAACCATTAATCATTAGTGTTGTTTGTTTTAATGGTTTTATTACAAAGTGTAATAACCATGTACCCTTTTGTAAAATGTTTTTAGGTGCAAATTTAATTTTTATTTGTAGTATTTATTAAAAAGCGGAAAGGGAAGGCAGACCTCTTTATTTTGCACAAAATAAAAATTATAGTTTAATTGCTATCTGCCCAGCCCATAGGAGACCTGGCGTGATGATATATGAATTCTAAAAATTAAAGGTTTATTTTAAAACAACTCTAAATCTTTTCTTAAATTCATATTAAATTAATTTACGCCAATCTCTTATTATATGTAATGCAATATTCGAACCCATACAGAGCCTTATGAAAAATGTACATAGGTAGAGTTTGGAAATATCGAATATCTCATGACAGCTTCCAACAACACGTCCAACAACAAAATTTATTTCTTTATTACTACTGTTTAGTGTTAAAATAGCTAAAATAAATTATCCTATAATACTGATAAATAAATTGGGCTACGATTTGTTACACCGCCAGCGGGTAAGCGATGAGTGAGAGACGCGTGTAGAGATGCCACACAAACGTACATTTTTCATAAATCTACCTAGTTATATAAAAATAGATGATACTAGGACAACTTCGTTCTTGGTAGAGTCATTCTGATTTGGTTTTGATTAATGTTTGGTAAAACTTATATAGAGTTTTTATTTATTATCTGCTATTTATTTATTGGGTTACAATTATTTCTATCAGTACTGTTCTCATGTCGTTAACTGGAATTAATTTGCGAGTATTGTAAACTTGTGTAGAGCCAAATAATTTTTCAGTTCTGTAAAAATGTAACAATTTAGATAATTTCGCCGATCAAAATTCCTTGTCGTTACTCGAGGGTGGTATAGCAAGTCTCTTACGAATTAGGTCACCCATAGATCATAGGCTTAGGCGCTCGAAAGAGATTGTATAAATGTATATTATTAAAACGCAAATTGTAAATATAGTACAGTCATTAAAGTAAATTGTTAATAAAATTATATTCGTAAACAAATTATCTTGTATTATTTCATCATTTTGTCTAATATCTTTATGTTACATATATTGAGAGTAGAGAAGATGTAAGCCACAATATTGAATGGTCACCTTTACACGTGGTATTTGAGTCTTAAGACACAATACCGTCAATAACTCTACCTTTCTCTGCTGCTCCTTTTGCTGTATGCTTGTAATTGTCTTTAAACAGGTGTATAATATAAGCATTACAGTTTTGTAGCAACAAAATTGCTGCAGTCGCATTTTTGAAACAAATTTCTTACAACTACAATATTTAATTGCCTTTTGTTACATTAAATCAAGGCATTTAAAACAATTTATAGAAATATAAATTGCAGAACCTTATTGCCTTAAGTACTGTGGACACACAGACAGCAAATAATAGCTATTTAAAACTAAAAAGAAATTAATTATTTTTATAATGCTTCAGTTTATCTATAAAAGTAGTAAAAACCATTGTATATCGGTCTATACGACGTGTAAAATATTCTTATGTATGTGCCCTGCTTATACTATCAAACCCATGAATATATCCACCGTGATAACGATCATTAGATGTTATTAAAGGAAATATAAGGTAAAAATAACATTATAAAATAATTATCACTTGAAGCATAATTATATTAAGAGATGTTTAAACCGTGCCTATATTTTTTTTTTATATTTACGTACAATAAATTTTCTTACATTATTTTCACACTCATAAGTACTCATACACATTTGAACAGAATTCTATTGAAAGGAATATCTTATCCTTAACATGGCTATTGTTTAACGCAATGTATGCCGAATAATTTCTACAATTCTGACTAAATTGATCAACTGAATGAAAATGTAGAGAGATTTAAAACATTGTGGAAAATTATAATTTCGCAAAAATTTTCTATACTTCACGTATTTAAATTCATTAAAGTATAACCCGTATAAATATAACAACGGTTTATACAATATTTAACTTTATACTTGTTTACTAATAACAAATCTAAAATCGATAAGGCTTTCTGCGTCGATAATATTTGACAAAAATGCATGTAAGAAATGAGAACAATGATGAAACACTACGTTCTTACTTATCTCGAATTTCTCAGTTTTGGAAAGGTTTACTTAAAAAATAGTTTTAACTACCAAAAATCTTAAGGTTTTTATTGTACGTAACGCATAGCTTCCTCATAGTATTACTCACTCTATAGATTCACTTTGCGAAGCAATAATCACTGTTTGATTTTTTTTTACTGCCTCGCTGGTCGAGTGGTCGAAAGCGCGACTGCTGATCGGGAGGTCCTGGGTTCAAATCCCGGGTCACGTACTATTGAATTTTTCCCCTTCGGAGGTTACAGACCTGATGATACGTTTATGTATTTTTATTGAATCTATGAGTATGAACAGTTAGAACAGAGTTAGTGTCGCCATTGTTCTTGTCTCAAAATAAATGATCACAGAAAAACAAAAATCAGCTCGCAAAATTCCACTTATATTACTTTGATTTTGATATATAACAATTCGTTAAATATATTTAATCATGTCACGTTAATGCGTGTCCGACTAGGGGCGTGAGCGTGGAGAAGACTGGTGAGTCTTATTCGTTTGAAAATATAATGACATAGGATGTAGAGTTTGGTGGACAATATGTACACCTACATATCTGTTTATACATAAATGCATTTAAGGTATAATGACATTTCGAATTGCGTAGTAACGTAAAGGATGTCAGGCAACCATAATAAACATTAAGACACCGCAGTTACTCAGTTTGAAATAAATTTTCTTCGGTTATATACATCGTTACTAAAAACTTACCTATATGTTATTATTATATTATCACGCCAGGTCCCTTACAGAGTAGATAAAGAGCACTGAGTGCCAAATATCTCTATCCTTGCAGACCTTACAGACCTGACGTGTTTCTTCTACTTTCATTATTTTCTTCATACAGGCGGTTATTATGATACACTTATTATATTTATAATCAATATCTGGCGAATGTTCTGTAATATTCAAAGGCTGTTATAGTTATAATATACAGCGAAGTATTAAAACATCGCCGAAGGTTCTAGAATATAAAAAATATGATACAGTTATTACCTACATAAGTATGTAGAGTAAGACGAAAACAATGTCGAATATTCTAGAACACGCCGTTAAGTACAGTAAACCAAGGTAATTACAATATAATCGTTGTGTATTTAAATACCACTATTTCTAGAATTTGAATGTCATTCCAAAGCGCAATCCGTCATCCGAGTGATGCGCATGACATTTTTTTTGTTTTTTATTCAATTCTTACGCGGCGGTGTTCAGAAATGTGGTTCCCGGCAAACTGATCTTTTCAAGTGAGTACTGGTTACGTATAAGGTAGCCAACTTACTTTCAAGAAAACCTAATGATTCAATAATGAGTTCTTTTAATTAAACGCTTAAGGAAATGAGGCGGTCGAGCGTCCTCAATCACTCATTTTGATTGGGTCTATATAATCTGTGCAATTGTCCGTCTGTCCTTCTGTTTTTATTTATTTTTAATAAGCTCATTATTTTTTTTTCGGTGTTGAAATAGTTAGTATTTTGATAGGTCAGGGGCCTACTTTTAATAATACTTGCTTAAATAGTACAGAAACACTTGGTAAATCTGATCAGCTTCGTGTTCTCTATAATGTACTCTAAGTTGTGTAATACCAACTACCAACTCGCTCAACTTCTCCAGCGTGGCAGAGACAGTGGTCTTCTCGTAACAAGAAGAGGCCCATGCCCAACAATAGAACGATACCAGAGTTGATAATGATATTACCACTTATCTCATATACTTCAATTTAAAAGTTTTAATTTTTAAAGCTGTTATTTGCTAAATCGAAGTCTTATGATTAATTGTACTCTTGAATGACACTTAATGAAAGTAAAATACGTAATAATACAAAATATTACTTTTACCGGCTTTATATCCTCTGTAGACGCAGCAAGCCGAAAGAATGAAATGAGAGAAAAGAACGTAATATCACGCAGGCATTTTTCCGAAGGGGTACACAAAGAAATGTAGTTACATTACACTCCCATATTTCATTAGTTACGTTTTCTACTATTGTAAGCATAATTAAGATTTTAAAAACTAAAAGGCCATGGGTGGAGAATAAGTTGAGATGTATTACACTCCTCTGTCCATCGCTTCCGGGATTGCCGGCGGGACGTTATGTTACCAATACTAAATTGCAACACTAGATGATGAACAGAAACAATAGATTTACAAACAATTACGCTATAACCAGAACTCAACTGTTAAAATTGTCCAAATGGTTTCAAATACAAATAGCGCAATTAACGTATATCATACACAAACGAACAGACTGTTCATAAAACTAAATATATGTACATATATTTAAAGAACTTGCAATGATAATGCAATTATTATTGGTATAATTTTAGTACACATTATGCAGTATAGGAAGATTATTTCCAGTTTAGCTACTTTAATGTGGGTATTGTCAAAAAACGTCTGACGGACAGAATTGTAAGGGGTTCAGGATTTAGGTTGGATAATCATTCTCGATAATTATCAATTCAAAAGAAAATAATATGTTAAATGAGCGTCTGATTTTGGTAATTAAAATATGATACATAATAACCCATTATTTCGTTCTTATTAGTGTCATGTTAATTTTTTTCAATTATTTAATCTGTCACAACGTTCTCCTGTAAGTGACAATGTTGTCTTTTTGAGAATAAATTTCTTTAAA
>DWED01000110.1:0-14666 GCA_018245795.1 Protelbella ruficauda | reverse complement strand
ATTATTTAACACCAATTCAATATAAAAATCTTTACTCTATATAAAATTTGTCCAAAAAAAGGTTGCCATTCCAATATGGTTTTCACAAATAAAAAATATCATCTTCCTTGTTTTCTTGGTATAATATACCTATAATTATTTAGAAACATGGAGGAGACTATGGCATTAAAGTCTTGACTAAAATTTAGTACTATATGATTTTTAGCAGGAATTGTAATTATTATAGCTGGAGCAGTTGTTCCAACATTAAATCAACAAGTAACATCTTTAAAACAAGAAATTATTAATTCATTAAGCGTTAAAGGATTAAAACCTAATCCATTAGAAACTTTACAGGGAGATAGTGCTTATAATATTTTAAATTTTTTATTATCATATGGTTCTTTTCAAGCAGTTTTTAGTTTAAATGGATTTGCTCTTTTTAAATTTTGAGTAATTGATTTATATATTTTTGTTCCTATTTTTACATTAATTGCAGTTGGAACAGCAATTTTTGTTATTGTCTTACTAACAAATATAACAGCAGCACATTGAAAATGGAATGTTCGTTTATTAGTTGGTAAATGAATGACAAGAATTGGTGGCTTTACTTTATATCTATCCTTATTTTTAGGATTATTTTTCATTGCCATTGCTGATGGTTTTTCTTTTGTACTGCGTGAAAAACTTTATTGATATAATTTAACTAATGGTCAAGGATTGGCAATTTGAATAAACAATGTACAATATCAACCAAATGTGTTTTCAATATTATGTTTAATAATTAATCAAGATGGCTTAGGAACGCTTTTTGCGCAAGCACCAACAATTATGCAAGCAGGAGCAGTATTAATTATTTTTGTGATGCCCCTTGCTGTTGCTAATGTTGTGATTGGATTATCAATTCGCATTGCAATTGAATTATTATTACCATCATCAGCAGGACACCGTGGTGGATTTGTAACTCATTTTATGCAATGATTAGGATACATTAATATTTCTTCTCGTCGGGAACTTCGTCAACGCTTAGGAAGCAACATTGGAATGATTTTATTAATGATTGGTTTTATTGTAATTATGATTTTCCCTGCTTTCACGTCAACAACGGGGTATGTTAGAGCTAACTGAATTCTTTTAGTAGTTGCGATAGGATTAATGATCATTAGTTTTATTCCCCTTTATTTTATGTTGTTTTGTTTAGCACGTTTACAAGAATTTTCATATAATTTATTAATGTTTGTTCAAATGCTAACATGATTAGTAATTGGTTTACTTTGACAAACCTTAATGTGAACAATATTTCGCCAATATTTTCAATATCCAGCCGTTGTGCCAGTAATTACAACTTTCTTCTTTGTTAATATTTTATTAGTTTCGTTTTATTTATTGGTTCGAGGATATCGAAAATAGGCTTTTAGTAAGAACTTCTTTGAAATAAAAAAGTTTTTTTCGTTTGGTATGCTATAATCCTATTAATTAATTATGAAAAAGAAGGGAATATTAAAATGACAAAATTTACAGCAAATGCAATTCGAAGAATGTGGTTAGATTTTTTTCGCAGTAAGGATCATTATGAATTACCTTCAGTATCATTGATTCCTGTTGATGATCCGTCATTATTATGAATTAACTCTGGTGTGGCGACGTTAAAGCCATATTTTGATGGGCGAAAAACACCACCATCACCACGCTTGACAAATTCACAAAAATCAATTCGAACTAATGATATTGAAAATGTTGGTTATACAGCACGTCATCATACTTTGTTTGAAATGCTTGGTAATTTTTCAATTGGTGATTACTTTAAAAAAGAAGCAATTATGTATGCTTGAGAATTTTTAACTGATAAAAAATGAATTGGGTTTGATCCTGCCAAATTATATGTCACAATTTATAAAGATGATCAAGAAGCTTATAAAATTTGACGCAATGTAATTGGTTTAAGTGATGAACGAATTATTAAAGGTGATAAGGATACTAATTTTTGAGAAATTGGGCCCGGACCATGTGGACCTAATACCGAAATTTTTTATGACCGTGGGGAAAAATATGATCCTGAGCAATTAGGATTAAAGTTATTGCAAGATGATTTAGAAAATGATCGTTATTTGGAAGTTTGAAATATTGTTTTTTCACAATATAATAACAATGGTGATGAGACATATACTGACTTACCACGAAAAAATATTGATACTGGTGCTGGATTAGAACGAATTACTTCAATTATTCAAGAAACACCAACTAATTTTGAAACTGATTTGTTTATTCCAATTATTAAAGCGGTTGAAAAATTAGTAAATGGAAAATATCATTATGATGAAACAGCATTGTTTAACAATGATTCAGAACAATTAAAAATTAATACTGCATTTAAAGTAATTGTTGATCATATTCGGGCAGTTACTTTTGCAATTGCTGATGGTGCTTTTCCGGGGAATAAAGATCGCGGTTATGTTATTCGGCGTTTAATTCGTCGTGCTAGTTTATATGGGAAAAAAATTGATTTAACAGAACCATTTTTATTTAAATTAGTGGGAACAGTAGTTAACATTATGCAAGAATATTATTCTTATCTAGTTGAAAAACAACCAATTGTTGAACAAGCTGTGTTAGATGAAGAAAATAAATTTTTAAGAACATTAGAACAAGGAAACAAACTTTTTAATGAAGTTAAAACAAAATATAGTACGATTTCAAAAGAACATGCCTTTCGTTTATTTGAAAGTTATGGTTTTCCAATTGAATTAATTGAAGAAGAAGCACACGAAGCAGGGATTAGTGTTGATCGTGTTGGTTTTGATGAATTATTAGAAAATGCGAAAACAATTTCACGTACTAATCGAAAAGATATTAAAGCAATTCATTTACAAAGCGAACTTTTTACCAAGTTAGATGTTGCTAGTCAATTTGTTGGTTATGAACATGAACAAGTTAATAATACAGAAATTGTCTTTATGTTTGCTGATGATAAACCAGTCACAAAATTAACTAATACAACAGGATATATCATTTTAAAAGAGACACCATTTTATGCTGAAAAAGGGGGACAAGCTGCTGATCACGGATTAATTTTAAAAGACAATACGACAGCTTATGTTCTCGATGTACAACAAGGACCAAATAAACAGCATTTACATTTTGTCAAAGTTGAAGGGACACTTAAGATTGGAGATTTGGTCAATGCGTCAATTGGCAGTGATCGTCGTTTTTATACGCGGAAAAATCATTCAGGAACACATTTAATTCATGCTGCTTTACGAGAAGTGTTAGGAAACCATGTTATGCAAACTGGTTCTTATAACGATGATGAACGTTTACGAATCGATATTACACATAATCAAGCAATTACACCAGCGGAAATTACAGATGTAGAA
Organism: Protelbella ruficauda; assembly: GCA_018245795.1. Taxonomy (NCBI): domain Eukaryota; kingdom Metazoa; phylum Arthropoda; class Insecta; order Lepidoptera; family Hesperiidae; genus Protelbella; species Protelbella ruficauda. Next base: position 11,313 of record DWED01000110.1, on the reverse strand, counting down.
GCTTCTGTCACAAAAGCAATTAAGGCTGCAATCCCTTGTGAAGTTATTTATACTGATATGCAAACAGCATTAGATGTGCATCATGCTTTAGCTTTTTTTACAGAAAAATATGATGCTGAAGTTCGAATTGTTAAATTTGGTACTTATTCTTGTGAACTTTGTGGAGGAACCCATGTGACTAATTCACAAGATGTTGAAGATTTACTAGTAACTAGTTTGGAATCAAAAGGAGTTGGAACATTTCGAATTCATGCTATTACCTCAAATAAAACAATTGCTAGTTATCTAAATGAACAATTTTTAAAAGAAAAAACTGAAGCAATTAATTATTTTTATAAGTATAATCAAGGTAAGAAAGCATTACTTGACCAACGTTTAGAGCAAACTTGAGAACAAATTAGTAATTTAACTGTTTCAAAAACAAACTGAAAACAGTTAAAAGAGTTAGTAGCACAATTTAAAGAAGATTTTAAACATTGACAAAAACAATATGATAATATTTTAATTCAACAATTTGTCAAACAATATAATACCTTGTTACCACAAACTAAAAATGGAATTAATGTTTTAACTCATCAATTTACAGCAAAAGTTGATATTAATGCTTTAAAAGTGTTAATTGATGATTATAAAGTTCGATATCAAAACTTACTAATTTTCTTCGTTGATGTTAGTGATGAAAAACAAGCCACATTAATTGTTGGTGTTAGTGATGATTTACAAGATCGTTATCAAGCTGGAAAAATTATTCAACAATTAAATCCATTATTAGGTGGTAAAGGTGGCGGCAATAATAGTGTTGCTCAAAGTGGTTTTAACAATAAAGACAAAACTTTACTTGTTAAATTATTTGCTGCCCCGCTAGAATTTTTAAAACATCATGACTAAGTATTATTTAGGAGTTGATGTTGGTAGTAAAACACTAGGCTTAGCAACAAGTCGGGGACGGATTGCGACTGGGTATGGTGTTTATCGCTTTCCAGAAAATGATTTTGCACAAGCAGCGCAATATTTAGCGGAGTTAATTACAACAAACCAATTTAGTGATATTATTATTGGCAATCCAAAAAATATGAATAATACAATTGGACCTCGTGCTTTAATGGTTAATGATTTTGTTGATATTTTAAAACCATTATTAGAAGCAACGATAACAATTCACTTAGTTGATGAACGGTTAACAACACGTCAAGCTCATCAAATAATGTTAGAAGCAAATCTTTCGCGCCAAAAACGAAAACAAAAAAAAGATAGTTTAGCAGCGCAATTAATTTTAGAAGCATATTTACAACAGAAATAAAAGAGTCATTCTCTTTTATTTTTTTAATGTTTAATTATACAAGTATTGATATCAAAAGCAAGAAAAAAATGATATAATTTTAGAGAAAAAATTTATTGACGGTTATAATTTAAAAATTTGAGGTAAAATGATGGCTAGTAAGAAATTGAATGAAACAAAACAATTACAAGAAGTTAATAATAATTTAAAAATAAATGTTAATGAAACAATGCTTATTAAAATGTTAACTAAGTCTTGGAAAAAGTCAGAACCATATTTAAAGTTAATGGAAGAATATCAAAATTTGAATTCAAATAGTGCAATTGATTGAAATCAACGTTATGAAAAAGAATATGAAAAATTTGTTAAATTATTATTAGGAGAAAATGCACAATTTAAAAAAACCTCAAGTAAAAAATCATCATTATCTAGCCAGTTAAAATTATTGTCAAAACGAAAATTATCGCGAGTTGAAGATTTATTTCCATCACGAGTTGTTCGTGGTTATCAAGCATCACAAGAAGCAATTGAATCAGAGATAAAACAACCACGTCAAGCTTTTTTAAATAATAATGAATCTGTTTTAGCAAGTTTGCCAACCGAACAAGTTGTTAAAAATGAACTAACCTTAGATGAGAATATAAAGTCTGATAAAGTATTTCCTTCATCAGAAGAAACTGAAAATATTATTAGTAAGTTAAATCCAAATCAGCAACGATTAATCCGACAACGCAATGAACATTATGGACGATTTCAAAGTCAAACACAAGGTTCAAAAAATGACAGTCAAAACGAGGAAACAATTGAATTATTAAAAGGATTTAATGAACAAGTGAAAGAACATGCAAATAATTGAGGATTAAATCAAAATCAATTACAATTGTTGTCACGACGAGATAATACTAAACATGATTTTAATCCATATTCAAATCGAGCGCGAGAAGGTTATCATCCAGAAGAAGATTATTCTTTATCAAATCGGGATCTTAAACCACGGTCATTAGATGAAATTAAAGATCAAATGAATTTAAGTAAAAATCAATTAGAATTGTTGTCACGTCGGAATTCACATCCTTCAGAGTGAAAACAACATATGCAGCAAATCACACATAAAAAATATAAAAATGAGACACCAATTGTGATTAATCCGGAACATGTTATTAAAAAACGTGATCAAATGGTCAAAGAATCATTATCCCGTAGTTTAGGAAAAACTAAGAAACAAATTGGTGGTAAATATATTCGTAATTTTATAAAAGAAGAACCAAAACGAAAACCAATTTTTAAAACTGATCTTTATTTAGAACCTGATATTACTAGGCAAATTAATCCATTAATGATAAAACCATCAAAGAAGATTAAGTCAAAATTATCAGTAGAAAAAAATGAAGCAATTGTGCCAAATTTAACTTTCACAAATGCAATTAGTAGTAAGCAAAAGCAACCATTCTTGAATGGAGCTAGTCAAAATAGTGTACCTACTAAAACAATAGGTGCTAGTAATAATCAAACATTAATTGAACAAACACAAAAAAATAAAAATGATTATATTTCAATTATTGATCCTAAAAAACGTCCTAATTTAAAAAAGTTAAAATATGGTAATGATTATGAAAAAAATAATGATAAAGTTTCTAATTTAAAAATAACAAAAAAACAATCTAATTTAATAGCAGAAGTAAATAATCAAACATTTATTCCTACTAAAAGAAAAGACACAGATTTGACTTTATATACACGGAAAGAATTAAAAGATTATCAAATTGATTATGCTGATTCGACAAAAACACCTGATTTAACAGTTGATTTAACGGAAAATCAATACACTTATGCAGGATATCATCCTCGTGAAATTCGTGAAATTCATCGGCGTCAGTTAGAACAACTTCATCAACGTTTATTAAAAGAAAAATTAATTCAAAAAAATATGCGTAAAGAACGGCGTTATCAAAAAAAACTTAATAATAAAAAAGTAAAACCTAAACCATTACCACAGATTTTAATTGAAAAATATCGTGCTGAAGGGAAAAAGGTTATTGATGGCTTTTTAGTTGAAAACTCTAATAATGAAAACAGTGAAACAATAAGTAGTAACAATAAAGTGGTCAAGAATTAATAATGGAAAATAAAAAAATCACAACAGCCGAATTAATTCGTAAATATTTTGATGAAGTTGTGACATCAAGTGGCATTGTTCCTCAGAAAAGACCTGATGTGGCTTTACAATGAGCGCGAGAGAAAGAATTATGAGCGCAAGAGGCAGATGCTATTGTTCAAAAACAATTATTACAAGCATTAGCAAATAATAATAAAATTCAAATACAACAACTACAACGTCAACAAGAGTTATCGCTTCGTGATTTACAACAAATTAGATTAAATGAATTAAAAAAACGAGAAGAATATTTGGCTACATTATCAAAACCAGTTAAATTACCAAAGATAAATAAAAAAATATTAAATAGTGAAGTTACTGGATTAGAATTGCAAGCAAAGCCAGTATTTAAAAATAGAAATGACATTAATAAAATTTCAACAGCAGAAGATAATTATGGCACTATTTTTATGCGAGAAATTGGTCGTGCATTGTTAGATGAATATAATATGTATCATGAACCACAAGAACAAGAATCTTCGCTGCTATCAACTGAAAAATCAATAAAAAGTAAGAGGCAGCGTTATCTTCACAAAAAAGGCCCAAAATCACACTGATAATCTTTAAGTTAAAAAAAGATATATTATTATAAATAATTTATTAAAAAAAGCAAGATTTTTAGTAAAAAAAATTTAAAAAAGTGCAAAAATTTTATATAAAATATGTAAGTATCAAAAAACGAGAAAATAGATAAAAGAGGAATAGAAAATGGCAAACCAAAAAGACTCAGAATCTGTCGTAACTTCTCGTGTCAATTATGGAAACATTATTGATTCTGATCGAGATACAACAGAACTAATGGATAAAAAATTAACGCCAGCAACAATCAAGGTTTTATTGGGACAATTAGATGAAAATAGTGCCGAATACCAAGCGTTAAAACAAAAATATGTTAACGAAGTTGTTGGAACTAAAAAAACAGGTGTTATTCGTTTAAAGGATAAAAAAAGAAATACTTGAGAAGAGCAAAGAGCTAAAAGTAAATTTATTTATTATAGTTATCGGGTTGAAAAAGAAATTCCTGTTTTGCAAAGATTAAAGAATCATAAAGCAAAACAAGCAGTTAGTAAGAAAGCAGGGTCAAAATCAAAGCCTTTCTTACCACAATTTTCACCAGTAATGTCATTATCAGAAGAAATAACAACTATTACAGAGCAAACGAGTATGCCGAAGAAAATGTCTGTTAAAAATGCCAATTCTAAAACAGAAAATTTAATGAAACCGCCATCAAAAGATAGTGAGCACATTAATGACCAGTTTTCTACTTTCTCAACCTGAAATCATTTTGATGCTAATCAGGTTAAAAATAAATTAGAATTATCAAACTCGTTTGAAGACGAACCTAAAACAATTATTCGTCGAAAAAAACAGAAGAAGTAACAACAATTCGTCGTGATTTACGACCAATCTTGGCACAACAAATTTCTCAAATTAAACGGAATGGTTTATCAATTGTTGATTTTGTTGTTGATCCAAATGATAAAATTGAAATTGAAAAAGGAGATGAAGAAATTCTTGTTCGTTTAATTAAACAATCACCAGTTGAAATTAGTTTAAATAAATTTGCTGAAAAAGATATTACTCCGCCAAAACCAAAGCCAGTTAAAATAATTCGGACAGCAGAAGATCCATTATCAATTGAAGAACGATTAATTTTACGATTAGAAAATAAAAGTCGTTTTCAGAAATTGACTGATGCAGAGCAAACGCAATTAGAACAATTAAAAGCAACTTTTGCTGCAAAACTAAATTATAAACAAAGAAAAAAAGATCGAGAAACTGCAAAAGCAAAGAAAGCGATTAATAATCAAACAAACGAAGTAATAACTGATGAACAAAAATTATTGTTTGATGAAGATCTTTACAAAAAAACAAATTATAATCATCGTTATGATGAAACAAAACGGCCAAATATTGAAGAACGATTAGTTTATGATCAAAAAATGACGGAATATTTATTTGAAGTTCGACGTCAATATGAACAAGGATATAATCGTCAAATTTCTCAAGAATTAGCTGATTTTAATCGAGCTATTAACTTATCACGAGCAATTAAAACTAATGATGAAGAATTAAACGATGCAATTTTAAAAAACCGTAGTGAATCAATTTCCCTATTACGTAAGCATGTTATGCTATTAAACCAAAACCAATATGCTGAAATTAAATTGCTAAATAAACAAGTGCTTAAATATAAAGATACAAAAGGAAACCTTGAAGAGTTTATTAAACGTCAAAAGGAATTCCGACGGTTATTAAGAATTCGCGATGAAGTTAAAGAAAATCAACAACTTTTAATTGAATCATTACGAGTGCAAGCAAAACTAATGCAAGACGCACGTAGTAGAAAATAGTGTATTAATTATTAATTATCACCTCGTTAATTATTAATCAAATATTTATAAACCTTAAGGAGATAGGAGGTAATGAGAAATGATAAGAGATATAAAAACAGGGCATCTTTACTTTTTACGCAATGGAAAAATCATTTGCATTGATCGGATGGAACCCAATGAAATGTTTTTTTGCAGGTAATGCACAAGATAAAAATCATTTTCTTAGTTATAATGTTTATACTGAAGATAATGTTACAGAAGAATGTAATAAAAAGGAATATATTTTATTAAGAAATGCTAAATTACATGGGAAATTACTGTATTTACATGAAAAAGAAATTAGATTTTTAAAGTTGGCAGAAATTAAAGCCCCATTACTAGTAGATGGGATTCATGTTCGGGTACAAGAAAAAATCTTTGATTATCAAGAAGCTTTAGCACGGCGATATAATGAAGAATTAGTTGAAAAATTAACAGAAGAAGATGAAATTCAATATCGATATGCGCATCAAAAACGAACTAATCATTTTTGACATCGTAAGAAACCATAGGTTTCTTTTTTACTTAATTTAAAGAAGGGGAAAATAAGATGTTAACATTTAAAAAACGACGTTATTTAGTTAAAATTCGACAGGAGCTTGGTTTACCACCGTTGAATTGAAAACAAGAGTTATATTCTGAGCAATATTATGGCTTTGATAAGATTATTGAACGATATGTTCGGACTGTTAATTATATGTGATATTTTAAAAATGTTGCTTTTTATGATGATTTTAGCCGTATTACATATTATTTTCCACGCTTAATTTTAACGCGAAAAAATCTTTATTTTTTAAAAATCAAAACATTATCTGAACCATTAACAACAACATTAACAACTCCAATGTGAGAGCAAAGGAAAGGTTTAATTACTTCGCCAATTGTAACACAACAATTTATGATTAATCGGATGGTTAAATTACTTGATGCAAAACATTTTTTACGTACTGCTATAATTAATTTGGTTGTGATTAATAGTAAAGAACCATTTATTGTTACTGACTTGGTGCCTTATAATAATATTCAAATAATTAATCAGCAAGAAATGCATTGAAGTGATATAATAAAACATATTGAAAAAAACGATGATTTAACGATTGATATTTTTGCCGATGAAACAATTTTAATGTTACATCATTTGTTAAGCGAGCATAGTCATCGCCATAATTATCGGTTACAAAAAAGTAGTTTATTTTGTTTATATCATTATATTTAAAGGAGTATATCACGTGTCAAAACGCCAAGAACGCATTAATATTATTAATTTGTTATATCGTCACTTTGTTTTACAACATGATGTTTTAACAACAAAACAAGAAGCATATGATTTCTCGCAAATGGTAACAACTTCTACGGAAACAATTCAAGTTGAGGAAATATTAGCAAATATATCAGATATTATTGCGAAAATTAATCAACATTTAAAACCAGGATGAAATTTTGCTCGCTTAAGTAATTATCATAAGGCTGTTTTAGTATATGGAGTTTATGAAATTTGTTATCAACAATTAGCAAAGGCAATTGTCATTAATGAAAGTTTAGAAATTTTAAAATTATACGGCGAAGATACTGATTTTAGTTACATTAATTCAGTCTTAGATCAAGTTTAATTTCTAAAATATAAGAATTAGTTCATATAAATAAAAATGGATATTTATATCCTTTTTTTATTTTTTTTTGGTAAAATGTTCTGAGCATATTTATTAATTAAAACTGAATAAATATAGCTAGGAAAGGGGTAACCTATGAAACAAGTAGTTATAAAGGAACGTAAAGCAATTGATTCAACAAAACCACTAGTAGAAGTAGTTGATGTTACAAAAAAATATAAAAATAAAGTTGCTTTGAATAACGTTAATTTAGTGATTAATCCAGGTGATCGCATTGGGGTAATTGGAGCCAATGGAAGTGGTAAATCAACATTAAGTGAAATTATTGGTGGAATTCGCCAACCAACAAGTGGTAAAGTCCATCGACAAGAAAATTTAACAATTGGTTTACAGTTCCAAGAATCAAAATATCCAATTGGGATTTCAGTAATAGATATGATTAAATACTATTTAAGTACCTTTAATATTCCAATGAAAGATGGGCATTTACGTGAATTGTTACGAACATATCAATTAATTGGAATGGAAAATAAATTTGTTGAAGGTCTTTCTGGCGGCCAAAAACAACGATTAAATATTTTATTGTCAGTAATCCATGACCCAGACTTAGTTATTTTAAATGAAATTTCAACTGGATTAGATATTGAAGTTCAATCAGAAATTTTTCACTTTTTACAAGAGAATATTGTTGATAAAGGAAAAGCAATGTTTTTAGTAACACATATGATGAGTGAAGTTGAAGAGTTTTGTGAAAAATATATTTATGTTCACAATGGTCAAATTAAAGAAGCTGGTCAAGTCAAAGACATTGTCGCAAAATATGATTCAGTGCATAATTTTACGTGACAAATGTTTGAGAAAAATAAAAAAGCTGATTTAGAACAACAGTACCAATCTGTAGTTAAAAAAGCAAAAACAAATTCACGGGTTAATAAAAGTTAATAAATGGATTTGTGATGGCCGTTTACGCGGTAAAAATAAACCATTAATTGATTTAATGTTAAAATACTATTACAAAGGTTTTTTTGTGCCATTCTTTTTAATTGTTTATCCAATTTTATTATTATTTTTAAATGGATTTGCTTTTAAGCAATTAAATAATAATCCAGGACAAAACATTCATACTTTAGTTGGTTCAATCGCAATGGTTCAAGCAATGTCAGTTGAAATTTTTATTATTCCGCAGACAATTTTAGAATTTAAGAATAGTGTCTTAATGAAGCGTATTGGAGCTACAAATATTAAACCAGTCTTTTTTGTTTTTTCAGTAATGATTGTTGGAATGATTTTTATTGTGTTATCATTCTTATGAACACTATTATGAGCAGGTATTTTATTTGGACCAACTTTTGGTTGAAAAGAAATTGCTGCACCAAATAATTTTGTTGCTGCAATTCCGTTCGTTATCTTAGTATTTATTACGAATTCCGCGAATAAAATCACCTGAACCTAAGACAACTGTTTCTGATGGTGTAAAACCATTTTCATATATTTTATCCATAATTTCATCATGAATTTGTAAAGCATTTGTATCATCGGCTTTTTTACCTTGAATAGTTGTAATGGTTCCGTTAGTGATAATTTCTAAAATTTTGTTGCGTTTATAAGCAACCTCAGTATCCATTGCTTGTTCAATATCAGCCGCTCAAAGATTAGGATTAAAATCACTTTCTACGGGGTCTAATTTACGAGCAAAAGTTAAAATTGTATCTAGTTCAACAATGCCATCTTCAAATTCTACTGTTGAGTATTTTAATAAATTATCATCAGTATTAAATACTTGTCCATCTTTTCCTGAGCCCTCGTTATATTTAATATTTTTCCTTCTTTTGTATGTTAAACCAAATTTATTGGCTTCTTTTCATGCAAATAATGCTTCTCAACTAAATTTTTGTTGATAAGTTTGTAAATATCATTGATCAAATGCTTCACGCTCTTTTTGTGTAGCTTGGTTAGCAATATCACCAAATATTCTTTGTGGGTTTTGCGCCATAATTTAATTCCTTCTTTCTATTTATTAAATACATTGTCTGTATTTAAAATATTGTTTTCTTTGTTTTTTGTTTTTGGTACACCACCGGTATTAACGGTTTGTACTTTGATTAATTCATCATAAACACTTTGTAAGTGTGTTTTAATAACTTCAATACCATCATTAATATCATAAGATTTTAGTAAAACGTTTTTAAATTCGTCATTATCAGTTAAAGAATTATTAAAATTATTAATTTCAATTTGTTTTAATTGAAGTGTTTGTTGTTCTAATTGTGAAATTAATTCAGTATTTTTGGTTTGTAGGTAGTTGATTTGTTGATTGCTATTTTCTAAATTGCTTGTATTAAACTCATTAATTTCTTCAGAATTTTCTAAAATAACTTCTGCTGTTTTAATATCAAAACTATCATCTTCGTTTTTAATTGGTTCATTCTTTTTATCAATAAGAACATATTTTACATTTTTTATCATTTTTTCACTTCCTTATTTTTTAATATTTGTTCTTTTTCTAATTGCTTTTTGTATAATTTCAAAACTATCGACTCGAAAAGATAAAAAATAACGTTTATTTTTTAAATTTAGTTGATTAAATACTGAGCCTTTAATTTTTATCTCATCATCTTTTCTTAATTTTAAAAACTTAGATACGATTGGCGGATTATATATTGATAATGTTGAGTAATTTAATCCGTCTCATTGACATTTTGCAGAGCATGCATCAACTTCAACCCCACCAGCAACAAGCGCTTTAATTTTAGTTTTAATCGGATTTTCATGCAGTCTAACAGTTAATTCTAATTTATTAACTCTTTTATTTTTTATTTTAGGTTTATTAGTTAGTGATTTTTTAGGTAGATTGCTTTTTGTTTGTGCCATTTTTATCAACTCCTTTTGTTAAAAAATATTGTAGGTGTTTTCAAGCATCTAATTCATGTTCTGTCATTTTAATATTTCCTTTATAAAAATAGTTTTTCTTAACAACGGGTGATTGTAAAACATATTTTAAATTAAACAGATATTTACATAAAACTTTTAAACCACCAATGAATTTAGGAGTAGATAATGGGTTTGTTATTTTTAATCCCTTATGAAGTTGATAATCTTCAATTATTACAATAACTTTATTTAAATAAGAACAAGTTTTATTTTTAAATTTGTTTAATATTAAATACATATTATTTATTGCTTCTTCTTCATTTTTAGAATTAAAAGTAATATTATTAATTATTTTCTTTTGTAAAACATTATAAATAATAATCCCAGTTTGCCCAATTCCAGCAGGATCAATTGCAATAATATATTTTAATTTATTTGTTTGATTTTTTTCTCAATTTGTAATATTTTTCATCCTTTTGTTGCTAAATCTAAAATGTCATTAATTTTGTAATGTTGCATATATGAATTAATAACATCTCACTTATTTTCAAATAAGTTTAAATACATTTTTGCTCATTCTAAACATTGTAAATCATAATGATTTTTGTGATGCGAAATACGACAATCAATTGGTTGACAATTAACTCAATCAAACGAAGTTGTTATTTCATTTCAAGTTTTATTAATATATTTACTTTTATATTCTTGTATAATATTTTATTCCTTTCTTCTTATTTTGTTAAATAAACAGAAAAATCCTTTGTTGGTTAAGCTTTTGATATTTAGTAAGAATATTTATATTTTGATTTAATTAGTTAATTCGCCACCACCCACCTCACTTCGGTGGTGGGTGACGATACATACTAAAATTTTATATTTAACAGAATCCCCCAACGGAAGTAAAAAAAATTTACCCAGTTATTAATTACGTTTCATCCATCCCTACACAACTTTATATAAAGAAAATAACCTTTTGGAGCTCCAACCCTCTTGTTTTTTTAGTGTCCGATATTGTTTTTTTCG
>DWED01000109.1:0-14668 GCA_018245795.1 Protelbella ruficauda | reverse complement strand
CTCCCTGATGTTATGGTTCTAATTACTTTGAGATTATTGTCTGAATTAATAGTTTAAACATTTTGAACACGTGAAAATACATACAATACTATATTTAAGTTTTGTATTTATTAGTCGAAAATTCTTCAAAAGTGAGTACTTTTTAAGGGTTTTCAGTGACTTGTAGAGTGAAAGTCGAGTTTATTTAATTAGTAGACGCGTGATCGCCTCTTATAGGGTGCGTTATTGAAGTCAATCCAAGGATATACAGGGTATCCAGACTGTATCTCGAATATATTTAAAAAAACAGCATACAATTGCTCAAAACTTGGATTCCCTTCAATCGGCGAGATAATCTCATTAAATGCCGCGTTCTAGTGGCAGGCCCCCAGGGCTCTAGAGTAAGGTCGCTACGAGATGATCCCTGTCTTTGTAAATACAGCTCGTTAACTTGTAGTATATAGATCTCCCGCTAAGTACAGTGGTTATGTAAATAATTAGGAATGAGCGTTTGGTCAACCAATCTGTTTACTTGTATGATTCGTGAGAAGAAATAAATATTATTATATTTATAATAACTGTCTTGTATTATTTTATGCTGGTAACACCCTGTTTCAACGGTCGCGCTGCGGCTACGCCGTATACTGACGCAGATGAAGGGAATTTTATCGCAAACGCAATTTTGGCATGTTCTGAAGGCAATTCTCGCTGTTTACGACCACTGGCATATTTAATTTCTTTTGAAATTACGTAAAAAGTTATTGACTATGTAAGCATGCTATACCAACGCCAGCCCATACCAAATAAAAAATCAGAACAAAGAATGTATTCGAATTGGTTGTTTTAGAATTTAGTACTAAATATCGTCATTGTAGCCTCTTCTAATACTAAATTCAAGTATATAATGGAAGTATTAATCTCAGCCCAGTTTTAATATGAAATATTCGTTAAAATAATTTAGTTAGATGTATGGGGACTGTGGACATGTTAATTAGAAATTTCAGGATACAAAAATCCCAGTTCTCGACCAGGGATTTGAACCCAGGACCTCCCGTTCGGCAGTCGCGCTTGCAACCGCTCTACCAACGAGGCAGTCGAGTACAATGGATGTATATCTAAAATTTCAAAACTTAAGAGATCAGGTTTCTCTACTAACAACAAATGGACTAGTGTTTATCTCCTACAACTGTACAGCTAATATTGAAAAAACAAAATAAATTCTATCTTTCTAAACGACATTCATACTTTATGTACCTACCTAACAGATGCAGTTTTATTTACTTATAAACGGTCCTTACAGAACCTATAATCGCTGTTTTGTATTGAAATGTATGCAAAAATATGTCTCTGTCTGTGACTGTCCGTATATACCAGATTGCTATATACCTAAATGCTGCATGTAAATATTAACTGCCAAGTTCATAACGGATAAGTAATAAGTCTGCCGCTGGCGCTGTACTTAGAATACTAACTATTAGATAACAAAGCTTCAGGATGTAAAAATTTGAATGCTGTATATAAATAAAATGAGGTAAAAATAAAACAATGTATCATTATTAATGTTTTTATTAATTCTTATTACAATGGTAATTGTCATTGCTTATAACACAGCATTAAGTATGTACGAATTTGGTTACAAATATCTTTGGCATAATATTATAAAACATGAATAGTCCTTACAATGGCCAACTGGAAGAATTAAGGCCCTAATACATACGAACGGTTCTATTAAAGGCAGTTATTTGATGTGGGAATACTCGGTGATCTGTATTTTTTTGTCGATTTAAACATTTTGACTTATGAGATCATTTTGGCTAGCGTCATTCGAGTATTCGTTATCGTCATCATCTTCGGGCAAACTATAATCGTCCGGCAAGTCATTATCACAATCTTGGATCGTGTCATCGGAATCATATATTATGTGGTCTACGATTTTCTTGGTATTCTTTCTAGAGTTCTTTTCTTGCGGCACGCCAATCAGTTCATTTGTCTTGTACTCTAAACGGGATAAGTTCGCTCTCAAATAGGGTTGTGGAGCAACTTTCAAGCATTCAGCTGACGTTTCGAAGTTTTTTAATACCTTCTTTACCAATATACGATTTTGTTGAAATTGTACCTTTAGAATTGGAAAACCTTTGGTCATAAAAATTTTCAAAATAACATCGAATATTTTTGAATAATCAGAAAACATTTGTTTTTTGGTCAAAATGCTAACTATTTTCGACATTGAATATAGAATTGTTGCAACAATTTCCCAATTAACTACAAGATCCTGCTCACTCATCTCTGTCTTTAGAAAATCTTTTATCTTATCATATAAAGCAAAGCCTAATTTTTTAAACAGTTTTGGAAAGTTGTTTTTATTTATGCTTTTGAACATTGTCAACACACTCATCGGGTCACGTAACGTTTTAACATCGGTCAACAGAGATGCAGCTAAGCGTTTCAATTCAATGAGAGTATTATTAGCGCAATACGCTTTAGTTAACATTTCTAAACCTTGATTGTAAATTAGGCCTTTTTCAAGTTCACCATCAGGAGTCTTCCATTGCTTTGATAAAAAATTTTGTGACAAGTCTTTAATCATCGAAGTTTCTCTAGATCCGGTCCAATGCTCTTTAAGGGCCAACATTAATCTTATTAAAGACACTGCGGATGAATGCGTGATGCAATACTTCTCCTGTTTCTGAAAATTCTCAATAACCTTTTTAAACAAGTAATCCATATTGGGCGATTTATCATTGGTTACTTCGGCAATCGCTTTTAAAGAAGTAATCAATAATTGTACGTGGCGTTCTTTGAATTCAAACCATTGGAAATATATAGACAGCAAATTGTATATACGTTCTAGACACAAGGAACTCTCTATTACTTTTGCACCGTGTTCAGACTCAAAATCAATTGTATCATTTATGAAGGGATCTAGAAAGAACATAATTTCTTTAATGTGTGCCATGAGTTTTAATAATATGCCGCTTAAAATTTTTGCCTGAAATTCCGCATCCGAAGGACTGTACAGTTCCACAGCTTCTTCATTCAAAAACATCTTTCTTTTGATCCTTGGCAGCAAAATCTTTTCTAAGGCATTATTTATATGATTCAAAATATAGCTTAAGCCTTCAAATGTCAGCTCAGTATTGTATGCATCAAAAGACGTCAAATCACATCTTATGAGCTCAATTAAAGTTATGTTCAAGGGTCTAAAATACACAGCTTTGGGCTTATCAACTCTTCTTTCCACTTTTTCTTTTAAATGACTGTTGTTAACTGTATGTGAATAATATATGGGGGGTTTATAAGTTATATTTTTCTGTAAAAGAATTTTTTCCATATTGATTTCCTGTGTTCTCAATTGATGAAGCTTTTTGAAAATATTTTGTTTAAGGATTTCGTTTTCCTGTATGGCAAATGGTTGTATGGTAAACGTATTAAGCAGTTCACGAAGAAAATTAACAAAATGTCTGCAACAATCTAGTATTTTTGGTACTGAAGAGTCACTTAAATCATCTATTGAGTTCCAATCTATGGCCGGCATGTTAATTGAATATTCCAAAATTTCCTGTATACTCAATAAATCACCATTCTCTTTTTTATAATATAATATGCCAACTAGCTTGAACAGTGGTGGCAGAATATCAATACTTATATCTTTGTTGCTTTCTAAAGTTATACCAGCGATATTAACTACCCGTTTCATGTCATTATTGAAATTCTCATTTGCATGGATTTGAGTAACTCTAATATCATCAATCATTTTAGAGCGATTTGTCTCCACCAAAAAATTCTTTTCCCATTCCTTACTAAATGATTTAACTAAGCATTCCAGAAAACCTTCATTTATGCCTGTAGATTTCTGTATAATGCTCGTTAACTCATCATAAAAGAACACTCTCATATCTGGAAAATGTCTTGTACTCTGATTAATGCGTTCAATTATATTTGCAGCATCTGAGAGATCGCCTTTAGGAAAATGTGAAGTCTTACTTAAAGTGACATTGTCTGTCACAGTAAAATCAATATTATTCTTCATTAGATACTTGACTGCATATATGCCCGTTAGGATACCTCGAATTTTTATTTCAGGAATAGAACTGCCAAGATACTTCCCAATATTTATGTGCACTTTATCTCTTACCATGGAATTTTCGTGACCAAAGGCAAGACCACAAACTAAGTTCATGATAGCCCTGATCTCAGTTAATGTCACTTCACCCATTTCATCTAATAATGTCAATATTTGGTCACTTTGTAATTCCAAATGGTACAAGTTCTGCGATGCAATATCATGTAATATATCGAGAGCAATTAATTTAGACTGCTGGCAATTTAGAATCAGTTGTAATAATCCAGCTATTATTTCACGACAATAATCCTTTTGCAATATTCCATCTATCATTTTACGAGAATCATCCTTTAACTCGGAAAACATGACCATGTACATGTGGGATGCAAAAGACTGTACCACAGGTTCTGTATCAGCTTTCAATAATGCATTTGAAAGGCAAATCAAGTTGCGTAAATTATCCTTTAATATTGGCTTGAAATTTTTAAACGCTTTTTCAATTAAATCTTCCTTTAATATGTGCAAATTGATTTGTGTTCTCATTTTTTTCTCAATGTCTTTTTGCATGACATCAGATATCGAGTACAGGATTAAAAACAATATGATATCTATCGGTATATGTTCACTATTATCTTTGCAGTTTGAAATAACTTTTAACCATAATTTTGCCACCTCCTTTGATGATATCATGGAATTTCTTAATGCTTTTGCTGTTGTTACCTGATTACGCTCTTCTCTAGAATCAGACATTGTCAACCTCTGTAGCCATGTCCTCAAGTTTATAATATTGTTCTCATATGTGCTGGGACTAAGATGTCCTGGTGTGAGCAGAAATTTTACAAAATTAGAAAAATAAGTTCCATTCACCACCTGCATAGCTTTTAATATTTCCTTGTGTAGATCTTCAAATTGAGAATCAGATAAAGATAAATAGCTAAAGCAATCAAAAATGGACTGTATTAAAGACTCATCATCAGACATTATTTTGATCAGTTCAGAAGCAACATAAGAGTGTTCATGTTCAGCAATTATATCAGGAATGGCCAATATTATTTCTTGTTTCACAGATTCATTCAAGCGAAGCTTTAGTAATTCAATAAGCTTTTTAGACATTTCATTACAATCGATTGTGTCCACTGAAAGAAATGCTTTCAGTATATTCTTCATCAAGTTATTAAATTCTGTCTGGTGTAGTAAAATTGGTACTTCATCAAATATGTATCCAATTAGTTTACTTTGCAGTGATGTTACATTAAGAAGTACTTCCAGCACACTCTCAGAAACATCACCATTTTTTTGATTGATAGTTGGTTCAGCATAATGCACAAATGTTTTGGTGTCTCTGCATTCATATTTAAAACCTTTAAAAAAATTGTCTATATTACGAACAGAGTCTCCATTCACCATAAGACATTTTTTTAGTTTTATGCTAATAAATATAGCATCTTGTGATAACAGACATCTGTCTGGGTACGAGTTAAGTATTAGACCACAGTCCTTTAGTGTCTCATGAAAATATACAACTGAGCTGTTCTCATTCTTGCTTCTCTTTGCCTTATTTTCAAAAACACATGTGCTCGTTCTTTTTACACTCATTTTATATTTGTATGATCTATCTTTCTAAGTTTTTGAAGCTATGCTGGTTACTATGTCTTATTTTTTATAGGTCTGTTCCAAAACAACTGTAAGCAATTGAAATTTTATTAAATTATGTGTGATGATGGTATTAACAATAATTCTACTATGAAGTCAGATATGTTATAGTTGGACTTCCTCCTTGGTTCAGTGGTTGTGAGTATGACTGATGATCAAGCGGTCCTGTATTCAAGATCTGAGTCGGCCAACACATCATTGGGTATTGTCTAACTTGAATTTTGCCAACAGTAGCTCTAAGTTTAGATTCCTGCCTAGTGTATTGCAATTGGCCACACCATATTCCGTAGGACATTAAATAAAACATGTGAACAATGGGAATACTACACTTCTCAGACTACCCTTAGGGGAAATACAGGTGTCATATTATGTTACAAGATTATGAAGTCACATAATAGTGATATACTCTATAAAACACTGCTTCAACTAGTCCCACAAAAAAGGTAGTATTCAATTAATAATTATGAATTAAAATAATTAAAATATCAATGATAAGATTAAAATGTAAATTACATAATAATATACATTTATAATATTTTTTAATAATATAATGGCTCTGGGAAATAATATATAAGCTTCATAAAAATATATATGGAAGTAACATAAATATACTTTTTACACAGACAAAACAATGATCTGCACTTATCCAATAAAAGTGTTCACTGTCACCTCAGCATCAAATTCACTGGTCCTGGACCAACCAGCCAGTCCTTGCAGTACAATCTATACCATTACAAGACTAGGACTATAATCTTTAACACACTTATAACCTACTAATATATATAAATCTGATAAAGACAAAAACACTGCTTTTCAGCGGAGCTAATGGAACGAAGCGAGCAACGTAAAAAAGAGGGACTTTTAAAAGAGCGGTGAACATCAGAATCTCATGTATCTCATCAGCCTCATTGATATTTATAATAAGCGCTTATTATGTCACAACAAATACATTTATTATTCTATATCGGTGGTTTTGTAAGGGGAAAATGCGATGGATAACAGCTCGTTTCTCTTGAAATCGCGTGTCAGCGCCAAAACATTCGCGCCGTCTCTCAAACAGATAAATATTGAACTTAATAAATATTGAATAATAATTCTTCTTACCATTTAATCAAAAATGCTGTAAAACGTAAAACCTTTTAAGACGCGGCAGCACGTTGAAATAAATAAGTTTCAACCTGTCCACAATCCTCCTTCTCAAGTACGTCACTCAAGAGGGATATTTGTCTATGCCACTGATCTCTATATATGGATATCTGATATGTATAAAAAAATATGATGACTATAAGTAGTCTATACTGAGAAATGAACTAAATTAAACGATATTGCGCGTACGCCAATCGCACATTGTACATTGCACATTGCATATCGGTGGACACGCATGCGGACTAACCTGTGTTTTAATTCTTCAGTGACAAGAGGCGCTGGTAACAATTCAATTTGCGAACTACAGTTAAGCTATCTATATGTAGAAATCAGTGATCTATATCCTATGGAACTATCAACCGGCAATCGCAGAACTGCCACTTACCATTTTACTGTGTTCATATAATATTACATTATTTGCAAATGAATATAAAACAATTAAAGCTTTTGATTGAATTTCAACAATAGCAATGTCTCAATAGATACTGCTGCTTTGTTCTTGTTTGTTTATATTGAATCACCATTGTTTATAACATTTCATTTTGCAAATAGAAAATAATCAAATTCTATTTGTGGTTGGTGGTGGTGAAATGTTTTGAACTGTAGTAGACTCTAAGAAAGTAGCTACAGGTAAATATGTACTTATACTGATTTGACAGGTAAGTACATAACTTATACTAAGTTGCATAAAATGGATATTAGATGGAGCTTCAAAATATGTTTGTGTCAAATCTCACGAGAGGGCTCTTTATCCTTTACAAATCAATTTGCTTAATATCTTTTTCTTTTAGACATGAATATTAGTAGATTTTTTACAGGGTTTCGAATCTTGTTATTTTATTTGGGACGTCCGAAAGGATTTTTATTTGGGAAAAGAAAAATGATAATGTATTTTGCTTCGTATCAAATGCATCTCTTGGTGTTTCTTCGAAATGATTTTGGAGCTCCAATTCATGATCTCATTTGACATGTTTCGAATTATAAATTAAATAGTACTGAAAAGTACCGCTCAGTAAACGGCCATGCCACCTTAATTTGTCCTGGATGGGAATCGATACCAAAACTTGTATGTGTGGTCTGGACACAGTTTTAGAATATGATTGCGCGCGTTACTTTTTTGTACTTCTGTTCGTATTACTATTTCAATAGATAACTGAATATGCATCACTTCATCATTTTCGTTTTTGTTAAAATAAACGCATTTCATTGCTATTTTTAATATAGTTTGGCATTGTCATTTTTTTTTAATTGTCTCTGGCTTATGTATGCATATACCGCTCCAGTTTAAAAAATCGCTTAAAAGTTATGGCACATAAAAGTATAAAGAATCCACAAAATGAAACAACATTTCACATTGTAAATATTTATTTCAATAACACCACTGAAGCTATCCAACATGTTATTAACCAAAAATTTCTCAATGATAAGCGAACGACTGGAATACCTACAACACTAACTTTTTTAATATTCTATTATATTCAATTTCTAAGAAGTTTAATGTAAGTATATCAATTAAGTACTCATTTGGGTGTACAAGGTAAGAGACACAACTGCGATTCAGAATTGCATAGCGATAAATTCTTTGCTCACGACACTATACAAAAAAAATTGCCACTTGAACAGAGTTTATATTTTTGCGATGTGACTGGAGAATTCTAGATTAAAACTCTGAAGCAGAGCCTAAGAAACACTAAGTCAATTTAAATAATAAAGTGAAGCTAAAGGAATATTTCTCTATAAACTAAGAGTATAAATAATACTTCCGGATTACTATGGCTATAAAATTTTAGCCTACGACAACAAGACGTCTTTCAAAGGAAATTCGCCTCATCGCATTTTTATGTATTGAGATTTTAGTTTGTGGTTTCTAGTTTCAGTCCTAAAAACCGGTGTACAAAAGCATTATCCCACAAAGTGAAACCTGCAATCGTTCAGGATATAGAAACATCTGTATAACACATGTTAGTTAAGATGGAATATACGAAAACCTGTTATTTCAGAACGCATGTAATTGATACAATAAAAATCAAATATGAGATGAAGAGACTCGAAAGTGGGAAATAATGTACTTAAATTAAAACACTGTTATCCATTTTAATAAGAAGCATAAATATTTTTAACATCAACATTGTTTGAAGCTATAACATTGCTGATTTGAACCCTTTACCACTTACAATGTTGAATAATTATCATTTCACGTCAGACCGTTCAGTGGCAAGAAACACTTACCTGACTATTAAAATTAAACCTACAGAGCTATTAATTTCCTTTAAATCGACTGACACTATTCGCTTATTTCTCAAGAATCATAAATCATGGTCAAGTTTTAAAATTTATTAACTTAATAGTACGAATTTCGTAAAATCAATCAAAAATTTAATTTTTGTCGATAAATTTATAGGATGCTCCCGTCAATCGAACTGAGACGTATAAAATATATATTTTGATATCTACCGTCATTCACCAAATGTAATATTGTCCATGACAAACCAATAGATTACTAACGCTATTTTAATACCTCGTCGGCTGATACAGTAGTCATTATTTCTCTAATAAAATAAGACACAAATGTAATATTGCGGTCATCATAATTAATCTTAAAGTGTAATAACATTGATGTAAGTTGTCTATTACCATCAAAAGCAAATTTAAATTTCCAAGGTTGCGTGTGATTTTATGTTGCAATGTCGTTTGTGAATTGCAAACTGTTCTATGTTTTTAGACTAGTTACCATTTTTGTGCTGTTTTTTGTTAATGTAACAATATGTTTGCAACCACTATATTTGCTTTATCCTGGACATATTAGACATTTATGCGTAGATAAAAAGCACATTATATTCATAACGCGTTCCTATTAATAGTTACATTAGTCACTACCACTGAATCAATATCTTTAAGTACATGTAATATCTTATGCGGCCACCTCAATCATTTTCCGGGAATATCTTGTACGTAGTGAATTCAAATTGAGGAATTTGCTCCAGAACTTTCCATTCATAACGTAGATATATTTATTGTTTACTCTGACAAACACGCACGTTTCATAGTAATCTGTAAAATTAAAGCTAATGAGCTGTCGTTCGTTGGTAATTAGTATCATGAATGTTCTCATAAAGTGTAGGCGCCGTTTTTTTTTACGATACCATAGTACATTGTTTCTCAACCACTTTTATGTCGCGATCCACGAAAAAGCAAAAAAAATGAGATAAAAAGCCTTGCAACTCCTTTTGTATTAAATATTACTTTATAATGATTAATCGTTTTAAACAATATAAACAAATTTTTTATGATACCTACAATCAGAGGGCAATTTTGAATTTTACAACATTAGAATTCATACTTTTAATAATAATATTTTTGCTTAATATTTAGCCCAGCCACCAGATGATAAGTGGTCACTGGCGCCCATGGACATTTGCAACACAAGAGGAGTAGCCAATGCTTTGACGGCTTTAAGGAGAGCTCTTGTATTGTTGGACAGTACGTGAATTAACCAGATACTGCATATTTATATTATTAATGATTAATAACACGCTAACGTACATCATTATTTTAAATTTTTCGTGGGAGCCATCATTTTATCCTGTAGATAACATGTGATTTCATGGTAAATTCACGAAAGTAATATCTATTTCATTTGATTACATATTTATTTGAAAATAAAAAGGCAATTCGCAATAATGTATACCGTGATGTTTTTGATAAAGTTTTATCAGTTTAAGTGTCAACACAAACGTACAGCTGTTGCATGGTTTAGGTCACACCCATTTTGACTATTATTTAATATGCAAACTCTAAAAGTATTTGACCATACACCATTAAGCGGCGTAATGATCAAAGGAGAGTAATATAGCTCTATACCAAAGAAAATCTGACACGAGGATATGTACCTGAAACGTTAATAGAGCTTTAATAGGGAAAATATACGTAGGAGTTGACTTTGACACGTCATTGTGAATCGCTATCTGTCCTTCTTACATAACATGTTATAAACAAAACGATGGCTGCGTTATATGTTAATTAACTTTGTTCCAAGACTAAGAATAAACCACATAATAATCCAAACGTACAATTTATTTATGTTAATTTTTGTCTATTTTGTTGGTCCTTTTTATAATATAATATACGTCGTTGAGTTGATATGTCGTCGTATATTTTTCAAGTAGATGGTCTCATAATATAATATAATATAACAAAACATAAACAAATTATATAAATAAAAGAACAAAAACAAGAATGCATAAACAATTAATTTGCATAAAAGTATAGTTATAATTATACTTATACTTTGATAATTATACTTATCATTTTCATAAATTATACACGTTTTATAAACGGCTGCACTTGATGAAATCTAAATGAAAGAACCACAATAAATTCAACAAAAACTTGGCAAAAAATGTTTAATAAATGAACATTGATATAAACACCCAAGTTTACCAAATTCGACAATTCTTTTCATAACTACTTTGATAACGTTATGAATACATGAAAAGGTGTCCATTCTAAAAACAAACGATAATCTAAATAGTGATATTAATAACCATTTGTTTTTGTATTGCATAGAAACATCAGGAAGTAGGACTGCGTTAATAGAGCTATACATATAAATAACATAATATGCCTTTCCAATAAAGGCATGTTTTAAGTACTTAAAAATTTTGACGTCTGTTTCCTTGTTTGTTCGGGATAATCACTGAAACGGCTAAACCGATTTTGAGAGAGGTTTCATCGGCAGTTACAGTTTTTCAGAGCTTAATTTAAGTCAGAATTGAACTTGATATTGAGCAAACTTGTTTGTTAACGGTATAAATCGTAAACAGAAGTTCTTTATCGCTAGTTGTTCATACAAATATTTCGAGATTTCGTTGAGAAATGTCCTATGTTATTTGATATAACTATATTAAACAATTCATTGTGTTTTTAAAACCTATAGATCATAATAAGCTAAGTAGTCAAGGTCCATTTGTATTAAAGTGTCTAAGGTAATTTTGGGGCCTTAGAATCGTTTGTAGATTGAATAATTTCTAGGAAAATTGGGCCTTTGTTGTAATAAGATGATCCGTTTATTATAATAACTAATTCTAATTTAAAAGTATGTGTATAAATAAAATTTGTCACCGCAACATTGTAAAAACTACCACGTGTAGAATTGACTACGCTTAAAGAATATCGAAGAGTCGACCAGCTTACATCACTAAATCGTTGTTTAGTGATGAAGCGAACGGTACATTTCTAACATCTAACGCATTAAGGACACGTTAAATTTGAAATGTTTACCGCGTTTCGATAATCTCGTAAGTGTATGATACATACGACTCGCGATTCGCGTGTTATAATTTGGGAACCTTTAAGAACAGGGAAGACGGTTCGTTGGATACAGCTGGAACATTGATATTGGAACGATTGTGACGCATATGTGACTTGACAAGATCCGAGTTGACCAGCGCCGCCATGAGACTTAGCTCGCCTGCCAACACTGTAGCGCAGATCAAAGATGCCAGCCTCGCGGAATTCTCAGCGGGTCGCTCGCTCGCACCCTGAACGCCAAGAATTTGTAAGCATGCACCTTGTGCTGGCAACACCGTACCACCGCCAACCGTGCCAACCTCTAAGGAAGGCATTGTACATGTTACATACAAGTCGTCTCTGTTTTCTCCGCATACCTCCATGTTTGTAGAGCAATTGCTGCTTGTTACGTTCTGTGCAGGGTCTTGTCCCGTTGCGATAAAGATAGCGGTCACCATGTTCGCTGCGTGCGCATTGTTTCCGCCAATCGAACCAGCTAACGCCGATCCCGTCAGGTTCTTGATCTTATTGCAGCGAGCCAAAGTTTTAGCGTTCGTTTTGAATATATTTTTTAAGCTCTCGCTAGAGATTATAGTTTCGCATACGACTCTTTTACCTCTTCCTTTGACCCAATTAATAGAAGCCGCTTTCTTATCCGAGCAGTAATTTCCAGAAAGACTTATCACTTCCATATCTGGGAAAAAGTTCTTCAGCACTTTAAGCGCATTCTCTGCACCCTTGGACACCATGTTCATACCCATAGCATCACCGGTTGTTGCTCTAAATCTCAAGTAAAGAGTTGCGCCATCAACACCAACGTGTACTTCTTGAAGGCGTGCAAATCTTGAGGTGGAATCGAATGCTTCTTTTATCAATTCATAGTTCTCTTTATTATCTAGCCATTGTCTGCATTCATGGGCACGTACTACATTTGGAAGTTTTACCGCTGGTGCTCTAGTCATCCCAATATCTTCGACTACACTCGTTACTCCTCTCACTCCGATTGCTTTAGCTCCTCTGTTAGTTGACGCTACTAAAGCTCCTTCAGTAGTTGCCATCGGAATCATGTATGCTTTGCCGTCAACAACTAGAGGACCTGCGTAGCCAACAGGAATACCAACGTAACCAATCACATTTTCACAGCAAGCGTTCAAAACTTTGCTATAATCGTAATTAATATACGGTAATTGGTTTATGGCAGCCTCTGTTTGGAATCTTGCTGAAATAACTCTTCTACGTAGCCTAACACCTCGCAAAGGATCGCATACAACTGTTTCAAGTCTGTGAAGCGGAATGTGAGACTGTTCTACAAGCATAACAATCTCGTCGTCACTGAGGGACGTACAGACACCTTCCGAACGGTATATTTCCAAACATTCAGCCATTGGTCGTTTTTTAGCATTCAATCTAGCAATTGATGAACTTGGAGACAACGTTGCCCAATCAGTTGTTTTTGAATTAATGTCGTAATCTGTTTGTGTGCTAGCTTCCGCTTCTGATTTGATGTCTTCGCCGAGAGAAAACATTGGTTTTTCATTCTGAACTACCTCTTTAACAGTCAAATCATTCATGTCAATGATCCAATTTCTTTGCTCTTCAAAGAATATAAACTTTATTATTAAAGCGCACAATAATGTCGCAATAACTATATAGTCAGCACTAACTGAAAACCACTTAATATATGATTGAAAGATGATATTATCTTGAGATGATGACTTAAGATTGTCGCTAAGAGCGCCTTCAATAATTCCACTATCTCTGGTTAAAGGTAACCTGCTAGTTAAATGGACACATAATAACCCAGCAGCCATTATCATCTTTACTCTTTGTACGACTGGATTGGGTTTCAAATCAGTTTCAGAAAATGGACTTTCAGGCGTCATTTCCTTCCTTGCAGCTGCAAAATCTGCAACTAAAGATAAGCAAGCCGGATAAAAGGTTACGAACACCAAGTAATCAACCAATAAGGCCAAGCACGCGAAAGTGCACATGTGTTCCAATCGTGGCACACCCGAAAGTCCTCCGACGCCCACAAGGAGGACTGCTAACAAAGTGTCTAATGTCGCTGTTGGCCCAAGCAGTGATAGGGCTTTTCCGACTCTCTTGCCTTGATCTTCTCCAGCACTCCATCCAGCTTTCGCCATTCTCGCCCCTCTAGCCACATCGGCTACAAGTAGAAAAAGAAAAGGAGCATCTTTGATACTCGCTAACTCGGTCCAAAATAAACTTGCCAGTGCCGATGTGAATACAAAACTGGCGAACGTGGAGAAAACACCCGCAATTATTAGTAGGTATTTGGACGCAATTTTCTGAAGATTGGAGACTTGGTAGTAAGCGTAAAGCAATGCAGTGCAGCGCACAAAAGTCATGATGACTGCATCAGCGGCTTGGTATTCGGCCTCGAGGCCGGGGCAGGCTCGAGCCCATCCTGCACAATGTTCGGCTCTCGCCCCAGTCCCGTGTCTCTCTACGCTCGCGGCGCAGGCGAGGAGCGCCAAGGTAGCAACGATCACCTCCCATTGGTGACGCGCGCAAAAT
>DWED01000108.1:0-14678 GCA_018245795.1 Protelbella ruficauda | reverse complement strand
TATGATATTTCTCGCGGTCATCGTATTAATACATTAAAACGTTGTGTACTTTCCAATATTTTATTTAAAAGAAATAAGTAATTTCAAACAAAGAAGTACTTATTGACTAATTTTTGGTGTACTAATCAAAGAAATCGACTTTGGTACCCATTTTGTATGTAGGTTTCAAATTTGGATGGTTGTTACATGCCTGTAGAATGTGCTGATAAAGTTGATAAAATATCCTGGTGAAATGTGTAATTGATATTTTATCAAAAACTAGCTTTGAAGGTCGGTCCGACATTATCTAAATTTCGCTATACGTAGGTGTACTGGAGTAAAAACAATTCTATTGGACTATGTTGCCCTGCCGAGTCTAAAAGCATCAGCTGTCTTTAGTAATCCTAATGAATTTTTTTTCTCAACTCTACAATATAAGTCTTCACACGTACATATGTACAGTTTTTCGACGTTTTACATTATACTTTAATTTATTTCTGTTTTATTTATGTATATTATGGATGGATAAAATTGTTGTTGCGTATGTTAATAGATGTAGGTACCGAAAGATACTAAGACTCATCTGAGTCTAATAGGTGATACTGGCTGATAGGGGAAGCAGAAGTCTCTGATCAACGTACATGTATGAAGAGTATGAATATGTATGTAGTAAAATGTATGAATGTAGAAATAGTACGTCAGGTCTGTGAGCATAGAATTTTTTGCACTCGGTGCTCTCAGCTTATCCAGTAAGGGATTGGTGATGATGTAATAATAATAATGACAAAATTACCAGTACATCAAAATATTCCTCCTACAAACTGTGAATGTAGAAGCTACAATATTATTTCACTCCAATATGCGAATCAGAATTTTAATGTAATTATTTAATCATAGTATGTGTGGTCATAGAGACCCATTCTGTAAATGACGCTTTGTATGGGTCTATAATACCACAGTATGCTGTAATGACCAAGTACGGCTTGCCAGAGATAGCTTGTTCTAATAGGTTAGGTAGTTAGGTTAGCTTAGGAAACTATGTCAGTGAAGGAATAAAAAGTATGCTATTCTACTCTATTCATTGCAAAATTCTATGTGCACTCTATGTGTCATAAATGTATTGCCTTGCGAAATCCACGCAGGCCAGTTCGTACACGAACGTCAAACTGACAAGTCCGGTTCCACCCGCGAACTAAGTGTCCGTTTGATAAATTATATAACAAACATATCTCCAAACCTAATCGCGGTATGACGCCAACGATACTTAGAATGAGTCTGAGTGTAACACTAAACATGGGAGTTAGAGAAACTCGTTCAATTAATGTCATCTGTGGTGCTTTTGTTTTTTCTTTCGTATGAAGACGGCGATGAATGTAGAAGAAGGACGTCAGGTCTTTAAGATATAGATAGTGAGCAATCGACGCTCTCCGCCTATCCGGAAAGGGACGTGGTGTGACGACGTAATAATAAATAATAATAAGCACCGAGTACCATTTATTTGTATCCTATTAGACCTAAAAGACCTCTTCATACAGTCGACCCGGTTTCGGAGGGTTCCGAATCCTTCATAAAGCATTGACCTATTTGGTTATGATAGGTGTGTTTTGGTCGCTCTCAACATTTGCATTGTATATCTGTTTTATAATTCTTTGATCTGCCATTATTTCTATATAATAATATCGTGGAGCAATGGAGTTAAGTGTGTCCTATGGATATTTGATAAGATAAATTGATTCCATAAACATTAACATAGAAATTTTCCAAAGCAATTTCGCATAGTCGATATTGTGTTCATCAAGCTCATAAAGAAGTACATAAATTGAAGACACAGGTATATAGGTAAAATCGAAATCTGTTATTTCTGATTTAACGCAAATTCATATCGATATAGGATAATATTTTCATAGGTTTTATCCACCTAAAGTATAAATGCGATGGACTGAGAGAGAAAACCCGGACGAAAAAAATTGGGCACCCTTTTTAATAATTATTTTATTTAATGATCACGTTCAGAAACTAGAAATTTGGGTTATTACGTAACTAATTATTAATTTACGTCAAAAAATTTATCAATATCATCATCAATCCCATTTATCGTTTCACCATCAGACACGGGGTTTCTGACAGTATTGTAAGCTTTGGTTGTGATTTATAGTACACCATGTTTATCAAGCATAATTTGGCAGGGTTCATATAATTTTGGTATGTGCAAAATATTTCAATATTAACGCCCTCTTATAAAGTCGTGAGCCTACCGTCATTAAAACATTTACGGACCTATACGACTGCCAACAAGGTATTCCATAACGAAAAATAAACCATTTTTTTTAAATATTTTCCAGTCTCACAATTCGTTACTCCTGCGACCTCCCCTTCACTGATATTTCGGACATCCTGCTCGAGCTCGGAGAATGAATCATCAATACAACACAATACTTACTCTTAAATGTATCAAATTATCAATTACTTTGACGGCTGTGAGTCATATATGGCTCAGGCTATATCATGATTAATCTTTAGTTCCCACGTAAACTGCGCCTTGTCGTTAACATAGAATTTACATTTCTGTATATATATGTATCAGATTTCATATATTATGAACTGCCAGTCGCATAAATTGTAAAATTAAATAGCACAAAGCCGCTTGGTGCTAGATATAAGGACAGATTGGCCCACGTTGCTGGTAGACTCATGTAATACGAATCGCCTTGCTTTGGTATCGAAAAAATAGTAACCGCATTGATTAAACGAGCAAACGCAACTTCAGGAAAATAAATTCCTCATAATACTACTATATACATGTATCATATACTCTAATTTTGAAAAATAACAGGTTTTTTTCTAATTTTGAATGCGTCATATGCAGACATCCCGTCGTTCAGTCACATTTCCTTGAAGATATTGCAACATGCTAGCGATGAACTTAATAAGATTGAAATAGTTCACATATGTTGTGTTATGGTATCTGTGAACCGCTGGGAATTTAACGAGTAACCTTTTATCTACCTTTAATTAATAACTTCTTTAAAAGGAAACATTTGTTATACAAAGCGCACGGTCGTACACACACACAAGTGTTATTCGATTTATATCAATGCCAATGGAAAAATTAAAACACTATTAACGTAAGTATATGAAAAATCAATGTCAAGAAAAATATTAAAACGACATCGATTCTGTTAAATCTCCATGAGATACGAGGTTTTTATTATAATATATATGTGTATTTTACAATTCAAATGTAGGTTATTGTAAATATGTTAGGTGTTAGTGTTAATAATGTTAGGTGTATTGTAAATATTTAGCACAAGGAATTATGACGTCGGTCTGCAGTTAAGAATAAGAAGATTATGTGTGTTGTCTATGCGAATAATATTGGTCTGTGGCATGTTGTCAATATGGCCGATTGATGGCGCCATTGATTTCCGTTCTTTATCGAGGCTTATGTGATAAAGAAAAAAGGGAAAAAGAAATGTTGGCAGTCAGTCGGGATCTTAAAATCGGTTTCACAAATAAAAATACAGATATTTTATGAATAACGCATGAAGGTGATACTAATACTGATAGAGAGAGAAAAAAATTCCAACAAAAAGCAAAAAAAATATAAAATAAAAGTATATTATATACTTTTTTTATTACTAAGCGTTTCCTCTTTTTTTGGTTTTATTACATTTAACATTATTATTAAGACCAATATATGAATGCAAAATGTTACAGATATTTGTTTACATATTATAATCATGAGATTTTTTATTTAATATTTTAGTTTATCTGTCAGTTGCACGAAAGAACGAATAATTTACTATACATATAGCGTTGATTTACATTTCGGCCTCAAATTTGGGTCAGATCGTGTTTTTGAAAGTCGTCCATCCAGATTCCATGACAAAAAAATTAAAGGCCATTATTGTCGTACCTTACCAGCTTTACTACATGTCACACGCAATGGCTCATATTACACCTCTGAAACATAATAATGAAATTATATACGAAATTCTATAAAGTCGGTCTGTATAGCAAAAAATGATATTTAATAGTTTTTATTATTTACAGAACTTATTTTTTAACTTGAAAAGTACATTAATTATTTCGTCATGTTTTAAATTTCAAATGCCAGTAAATTTTTAACCGTTTCAAAACGCAATACATTAATAATAGATACGAGTATATTTGAAATTCAATCCTAATTAAAACGCAAGTCAGACTATGGACAGACAGTAATATTTACTGGTTCGAAAACAGTCAATAATGTAGTTATTTCGTTTTAAATAATTATAATTTGACAACTGACAAACCTCTTATTTTGTCTGTTAAAGACATAGTCTCATGTTTATTAAATAGCTGTGGAGTACGTGATACGATCGACGTAGGCTTTACAACTTTAGTTGACGATTAAACTCACCTCTGCCCGTGGTGCAACCTGCTATACAATAAAACGAGGCTCTAACGAGCCGCTAATCGCGGTACAGCGCAGCTTGTCTAAGCACGGCTACATACCCTGGCAGCCTGCCGGCAGCAGCGTAGGCAGTGCGAAAAACAGAGCTCTGATATGCCAATTTGTGTGCCTATCGTTTGGATTATGAGGTACACCCGCGTTGCGAGGGTTAAATCCAGCAGTGGACTGAGAGATTCTGATGATGGTCGACCTTGTTCAATAAAGCATAATAAAATTTGTGAATGTAACATAAGATGCACAGATGCACACGTCATAATGACGTTGATGATAATACGCTCTGTTTTATGTACCTATATAGATTTTGTTGTTTGTGTAAATAATTTACTAATTTAAGAGCATAAAATCAACAAGGAAGTTGAATGATGTTTTAATTCAAATGTTACATTTTCAATTAACATACACATATGTTATATAACATAAACAGATCTTTTCCCGCGTGAAACAGATCGCATGAACACAGTGTTTGGATGGATTCTTAAATATTGTATCTGTGGACTTCATCTGTATGTTATCTATGGACATTTTTTTTTAAATATATCGCTCTACACCATTTATAGCCAATAATATAGCCAGAAGATGTCATGCTGTTATAAATAAACATATGCATTCAATTAAAAATTATACATACTTTAGTAAAGAATCAGTTTTAAAAGGTCATTTATTTATCATCATAATACACAAAAAATGTTAATCTACTATTTGTTCCAATTTTTATACAGCTCATTAAATCGTTTTGTATAAAGGATTCTTATGCCGGACAATTTAATGATAAGCGACGGCACATAAATTCACTAAAGAGAAACAAATACATGTCATAGAAGTTGTCTATGCCTCAATATATTCGTTTTTTAAAATAGTTAATGTTATTGATTGACTATTTTAAATATTGATTATATAAAAAACTTGGTCAATTGCAATCCTTTGTATTACAACACACACACACAACCCTTTGTATTATTTAAAAAACATGTTATTGCTTTTATTAATAAGGCGGGTGTGTTAGTTTTTAATTATTAAACAATTTAATTAAGAACTGATAAGTGTTTCTAAAAGTGGATATTTCATATAAAACAACAAATTATTGATATGACACAAAGTAGTGTATAATCTATAACGACAGAATCGCAAGAATATTTTAGTTTTTTTTTTATTAACGAAAAACAAATCAACAATTTGGTAAAGTCTTGGCCTGTAAAAAACCTAAGATTTTTTGTTCTTTGTTTGTGAAATTATTAATTCCAAGTAATTAATATTAGTCAGAATGTAGCAGTTACAAATGTGTTAATAATGTTAATGTCGCTTATTATCGAGGTGAGATGTCAGATAGTACAAATCATAGGCTACTGTAAGGCTAGTTCTTTTCCTTTCAGCCATCATTATCATCAGTCTATTTCATTCCACTGCTGGACATAGGTCTCCCAAATGAGCACCATCGCACCCTACTTTCGGCTTGCCGTATCCAACTTCTGCCTGCAGCCTCTTGCAGATCGTCATCCCACTTATTCGGAGGGCGTCCTACATTGCCGAGCCACGATCTATATTCTAGTAAGATTATCAGGATGCATTAATCGGTTCGGAATACTATATCGGATAATACGACATCCAACGATTATCCGGTCTGCGACAGATTATGGTAATGTAACAAGTATTGCTAAAATATTACAAATAAAACTGATATCATAGACAACGCAATCAGCATGGTAACTTTTTATTTAACTGTTATACGGCTAAATGACCATACATTTTCCTGTCATCCAATTAAATTAATGAAATGGCAGGTTAAATGAATGAATCGATTTTCTAACCTATATTTTTCTTCGTTTATGATGCCTTATTTATATGTGATCGTTACTCGCTGGCGTTCAAACAGGTATCTTAGCGTTTTATTAATCATACAGTAGATGCAAAACTTCTTTAATAAATCTTTATTATAGTGTCATCTTTATTAATTTACGATATCAATGAAATTATTCGTTTTCAGTTGCAGTTAACCGCTTTGGAATTTATAATTTTTCTATTAACTTTAAATAAAAATTTAAAAGTTTGTTTTTTTTTTTAATTTAGGTCACACCGGAATGTTCGTTCACTCATTTAATCGTTCATTTGAATGGAACCGACGAAAAGGTGAATGTGTAATTTAATATCTTTACCTTTTGTGATGTTAATACACAATTTTTTTGTAATAATAATAATTAGTTTAAAATAGTTTCTCGTGTAAAATACATAATCCTAAGAATATATGAATAACTTAAATTTATAAAAATATATATGTAAACTAAAAATTGTATGTAATATGTGCATGTGTAACTACGACATAGCTTATAGAGTTGACAAGATTTTGAAAATAAAACATTTTCTTGCAAATATTATTTGGGGTCGTACACTCTGCCTATACCGTCGGAGATTACAGATGTGATGTTACGTACGTTGTAATTGTAAAAGCGACATAAAAAGTAATATCACACACTAACACCTTATATATAATTAAACTGATCGAACTGTTATAGAATGAAACTTGGAACCGTCTGCGTTAACTATAGTAACATTTAACATCTTGTATGATATGAATAAAAATATATAATACACTCATTTGGTATTTCTGAAGTCCAATTATAAAGGTCGTAACAAACAGAGCTATAATATATATTAATATACTGTTTTATAATTTATTTTATATGAAACTACGAGGAATGAAAAAAAAATTATATTATAGCTACGTGTGGTCACTTGAGCGTTACTATAGAATTTATATACTAGGGTGTCTCTTAAGTAATGTCGGTTTACGTGGACAAAATAATTTTAATCGTTATTCGTGAATTAATTTTAAACTAAAGCAATGGTTTTATAACGGACTGAAAAAACTTCCTGATCGCCGGATTCAAACAGTTTAATATAACTGGAATATGCCTTGAATGTTAATGATAACTATTTATAGAAAAAAAAAACAAAGTTGATACATGGTAAACTTACCTAATTTTTTGCTGTTATAATATTTTAAAGCTCTCTCTGTGACGACCTTAGTTGTGCGGAACCCACATTTTGACTTTCAAGTGAAAGTCCTTATCCATCTGACGCTGGGCGACAGAATGATTTGTGATTTACTGACAAGTGCCCAAGAGATCCTTTGCCGTGAATGATGAATTACAAAGGTTATGTTGTATAAGCCAGCGGTTAACATCTTGACCGATTACATCAATATGTGTTGTTTTGTATGTCTTGTATGGCCGGAAAGTGTAGGATTCGATAAAGTATAACTCGCGGAAGTTAGCTAGGCATCTCTGTATGTTGATGTAATATCGAGGTACTAAATGCATAAAAATCGGGTGCCTAAAATAACGAGGTACTAACTGCATTGTTCATCATCATCAGATCTATTTTAGGAAACATGTGCCACGTAGGTATTACGATAGATACACTACTGTTCGTACTGTAGGCGGAGTCACATGGAAGGAGAAGCGTATTCCTCGGAAGTGCCAAGTTGATTTCTGCTTATTATAGATTTACACTTCAGTGTGGATTACATGTTAAGAGATTTAAGCTTTTATTTTTTATTTTATTGGCGATTATGAACAGGTCATTGGTTCAGGTCGAGAAGTATGTTTGCCAGAAATTGAGAGGTTATGAAATGAAATGAAGGGGAATTTTGATATTTCTGTATCTTATATCTTATATGGATGAACGAACTAAACTCCTTTGTCTACCCTTTCGAGGAAATATTAGCAAGATGTGACGTCGTACTAAATGACATTTGGTTTAGCATTCTTACTAGGTCAATGTCTTCATATCCTAAACTCTAATATACAAACTGTCAGAGATTAATAGCACTACCTTGGCGCTTAATTCATTATAGATCTGGTTATATATCTTTTTAGCGAATTATATATTTTTAATGTTAGTTATAACTACGTTTTATTAATAGCTCACCTCCGCGTAACACTACCGCTAAGGAAGGGGGCTTCATGTACAGGTTACTACGCTGGCCAACTGCAGATTTGAGATTATATTGGTTAGAAAATAAACTGCCCGTAGAACTATCTGAGTACTATTTAAAAGAGATAAAACAAATAGATAGGGTTTCGAAGAAAAAAAGAAAGAAAAAAATATTTATGTCACATTACGCAGTGATATTATTATATGAATTTCGGTTTTTTATGGGAAAAAATATTCGAAGTTCTTTTGAATTGTAACATAAGATCAATATGGCGGCTATTTGTGACAGGAAAACGGGGTGTCTTTTTAATTGCAAAATATTAATAGTTTTTATACCGGCAGCATAACTTTTAGGCCCAGAATAATAATAACAATAAAAAAAATTACGACATATTCGAAATTCAAATTTTCGAATTTAGAACACTGTGATGTATGAAGAATTAGAACAAAACTATTGCTTTTGTTATCTGTTTATGTATGTAGATATTGAATTGGTTCCGCCTCGATGATGTGTTAAACATTATGATAAGATAATCTGCGACCTCTGAGGGACAAGAGATAACGTAACTCCCGTTGTGCCGTGTTTCATAGCCGCTATCCAGTTTTCGATTAAATGTGTTCGCGCCAAAGGCAATAATCAAGTGACTTTTTACATAATCGCTGAGGTCAATTGAATAAAAATAAAGAGGTTTCGCATTTGTTGTTCGTTACAGGCGCAGTACTGAGATAAAAATACGCGTCATTAAAAATGTTTACCAATTGTTGTTTGAGTATGTGTCCATAACAGACAATGAGGAAACAGTTAACGGGGTGACTGGTGTTAAGTATGGTCAATAGGAGACTCGTTCGACATGACGGTCTTTTGGTAAACACTTTTTGTGACGGGTCCTATTGTTAGAGGAAGTTTTGGAAAATGTGACTGGAAGACACAAATTAGACTATAACATTTTTAGAGCAATAATGCTACTTAGCTATAATTGTATATTACTGTATTTTATTGAGGGGGTAGGCAGAAGAATCTGGTTCTCTCACTTTTCACTAGTGTGTTGTACGTAATTTCTATGGAATAGAGAGTAAGTCTGATGTTATACACCGGATACAAATCCAGACTACGTCCTGCTACTGGGAATTTCGAGTAAAAAAAAAATAATACGTTGCCCGATCTGAGGATCGAACCAAGAACCTCTAGCATAGTATTTGCGTTTGCAACCACTGAACCAAAGAGGCAATCAATGACGTTTATGATGAATTTTAATAATAGAACAATTAATTCCTTGTCGATAACAGGAAATGAAAAGGTTGGCAATAAATCTACGATTATTTTTTATCACTTTTACTTCCCTATTTATAACCAAAACTTCCTTGAAATTCGCGAAATGTATTTACGGAGGCGAGTGTTATTTTTGTGCGAAAATTTCAGTATTTGCATCAAAGTTGACATTCAAATTGAACTTCACAACGACTCGTATTTCCCTGTCCTGTATAAATTTGTCAACGAGAAAACATTACATTTTTAAATACTGCATGACCTACGATTATAATAAACCTTGATCAGGGTTGCCAGTATTTTAATATTATGACATTTATTTTAAGCCCCACACACAAATCGATATATGTTATTGATCTGCTACAAAAATTGGCAGCAATTATTATATGAAATACGACGTGGTTTTGAATATGATTCATTTTGTCCTTAATAATTTGAATTATGACTGAAATGTATGTATGACTACTATAATGTATGTATGACTACTATAATGTATGTATGACTACTGTAATGTATGTATGACTACTGTAATGTATGTATGATCTGATATTAATTGATTTGATATTAGGTACAAGTATTTATTGGTGTACAAATATAATATTAAGTGTATAACAACAATTGTTATTATACAGTCACACAGGTCCCTCAGGGGCTGGGCAGAGAGCGTGTACTGCCAAATATAACTATCCTTGCGGACCAAACATGATTTTTTTACAGATAATGTATGCATCAGAATACATGTAGCGTTTTACTATTAAATTTCTTGTGAGTGTTTATACATATGATTATATATGTACCGGCTTAACTCACGTACGATTTGCAGGAAGGTGTTCGGTCCGCGTTGAAGCGTTAAATGGAACGTCGAGATGTTTTCTATATCATTCACAAATCGAGTTTGACGTATCTTTATCTGTGTAATATAATGCATGATCGGTGAAAAACAATTTTGCTGATAACGCTGATATTACCCATGTATATAAATTAATAACCGCATTGCAATGTTTGACATAAAATTTTATCGATGAGAAAGAAATGTGAAAACTTTCCACGCGAGTCGAACTTTGAACATTGACCAGAGTTATATAATTAAGAGATATAATTAAGACCTTTATTATCATCATCAGCTTGTTTCCGTCCACTGCTGTACATAGGCCTATCCAATGATAGTACCTATAGCACCGGGTACTTGATTTGTGCGCCCTTTGTGCGCCCTGAACCCTTGCCGTAACTACGAGAGGTCTGGAGCATCTTCTACCATACTGCTTTAGATTGACAGACAATAATTTATGGTCATACAGTCTGACTGATGGTTTTAAGCCTCAGTGAAGCTTCCGATGAGGCTTAATAATTGTCACGTGTGACAACTGTATCTCCGAACCGTTCTAAGCCCATATATGATTGTAGATTTTATACTCTACAATATGTCACCGTTATGTAAATATGTTAAAGGATAAAAAACAATTCAAAGTATTTTGTGTTCCTCCCAGGTTCGAGCCATGTCGGTGTTAAATTTTATCAAAATCGATGCAGCGGTTGTACGTGAAAACGGAACGGATCAATAGACAGGCAAGAGCTACTTTCGCGTTTGTAACATTAATGTTGCCTACTACCAATTAATAATGCTGACAATAAAAAAATATTTATTATATTTGCAACACTATTGACAACGCTCCTGTGTAATATTGATAGACGGCCGCAAAAATACATAGCACACTTACATTATAATTAAATAAAACAAAATTGCAGTTCAAATGTTGATAGATGCAGGTGTCGCAAAACACGAAGGCTCCCATTGTATATTATGCTGTAGTCACGCCAAGTCGCTTGTGGGGTAGGCAGAGAGCACTGAGTGTCAAACATCTCTATCGTTACAGACCTGACGTCCTTTTCACATAGAAAGCTAGGATAATTTATATAAGCTAGTTATTTTGTTCATTAATAATTAAAAGCTGTAAATATAAATCATATACTTAACATACACACACACACATGGACTTTAAAGAAAGTTGTATATATACAACCTTCACTACGACCTTTCTGTACACATTATATTATTGGATATATTATTTTTGTAATTTAAATTTACTGGATTATCCATTATTTATGGAGCTGTTGGCTTTGAAGTGGCAATGTTAAGTTTTTTAATTTACACGAAAGTTACTTAAAGAGTTTATATCCTGATGTTAAGCAGTCTTATATCATGGAGGAATTAAAAATTAAAGTTATGAAACCAATATTACACTGACTGGTATTAAGCACATTATTAATTGAATATCTTAATTAATAAGTGTGCGATGCAATTATCTCAGAAGCTAATCAAAGATTTGATATTGATTATCTTTGATTATAATCTGATAAAAGCTAGAAAGCTGAATGTCACGCCGAAGACAATAAAGAAATGATTTAATCGTATAGTAAGTAATGCTGAATATGTTATTGTTTAAAGTCTTATAGCTTAGTAATTTATATTTCGGCCTTCTACCCTGAGGGTCTGGGTTTCGAATCCTGACATGCATCTCTTAATTTACAAAGTTATGAGAGTTTTAAAAAATAATTATCACCCGCAATAACTATGTAGGAAAAGTTTCTGAGAAATTATATGTAATTCAGAATTCTCTCATATAGTCGTGAGATGGATCAGGTCTGCTAATACGTAGGTACCTATTTGGTCAGCGCGGGAGGCTCTGGTCTTTACGTTTTAAACGATAAAGTCTGATTTTGATATAGATCCGTGAACTGTATACAAAATTGGATGGGATTTAACAAAACGAATTAAAGTCGCATTTATTTGCAACTCAAGTAATATACGAAATATAAAGAATTTAGTTTCTCAATTTTATTGGTTAACCAGAAATGTTGAATTTTTACAATAATATCGTAAATTATGTCATTATCAGATGTCTGAATAAATGAGGCGTTTCGCATGCACGTCTCACGATATATGCTAATATATTTTCAACATTGGCATAAATTAATATCAAGAGCATTTTTTTTTATTTATCACGCTACTGCTCCAAGTGAGAATGTCAAGTTAAAACATGTAGTGTAATTACTTATTAATAATGCTGTCTAAGTTTAAAATAAAATAACAGCTCAGTGCCATACGGCTAGGGGTCACGTTTCAAAAATCGAACAGTGTGGCCAGTGGGTTAAGTTACTTAAATTTCATTATTAAAAAGATTAAATTTAAAAATTATTTTCACTTAATTTTCCTAAAATTACTGTGAATTTTAAAAACGTTTTTAATACATATGTATGTTTAAAAAACACGTAAGCATGGTGTTATGAAGAGATGGATAAAAACGCAGAACTTAAGTCATGATTTTTGAAATTGGGGAAAAATAATAGAATAATTGGGGTGGTGCAATCGTTTATGAATTATTGAATTATTGAAGATGGAAGGCAAGACTGGCAGCAACATGATTAGGAGAGTGTGTATGAGCAAAAAGGACACTGATAGCTGATCGGACTCTCGTTCATGCAACATGTGTTTTGCAGGCTGCTATGTCTGATTGAGGCTTTAACCAGCCTTTTGTTTACCTGAGATTTAGCTCCCAACAAATTACTTATTCTCAGATATATCTATTTGTTTGTCTCAATTTATCTCCGAAGTGGCTTAACAGATTTTTAGACAGTAATTCAAGACATACCATTTATGTCTTGATATACCAGTTACATCATTTGTCTCGAAACGTGACAGTATTATACTGCTCTGTCTACCCTTTCAGGAAAATACAGGCGTGTTATTATGTTATGCAATTTAAGTCTGAATCGCAAGTATGTAAAGAATGACGTATGTAATTGAAGGAGCTTATGTTTATTCATCTATATTCAAACTGAACGAATTTCCAGTTAATCTCTGCTATATAATATAACGTTGCAGCTCTAACCTTTGTAAGATATTGTAATTGGAACACCTGCGTTTAACAGAACTCAATTTTCACGCCATTATGTACCAACGCGTGGTTCATATGGGCTTGGTTTAATGACAGTGCGCAAGTACCTACTTGATACGAACTGATATTTTGCAATGACTCGTGAACTTGTTTAAATTTAATATAAAGGGATATGTGGTGCAAATATTAAGCCTTGTTAGGGTAATATTAATTAGTCTGTCCTATATAAAGTAAGGAAAGTAATCTGTGGATCACTATCTAAGTAATCATCGCAGGCAGGTTTACCTGAAATACAAATGGAGTTGCTTCTGAATGGTTATAAAAGGGAGGATCAATGCATTTTTGTAGACTACATTTCAGCCTTCAAACATTAAAAATCTGTATTAACTTCGTTAACGGTTACATACTAAGAAGTAATTTGAAACGTTACAGTTTTGAGTGTATTTTCAATACCATTTGAATGGAAACACATTTGACTTTAGTGTGTTTAAAAGCGATTTACTTATTTCTAATAACATCGGCTTTAACTTTCACTAGCGAAATAGATAGAAATGTTATATTGAAGATAAAATGTATATCTGCCTGACAATTCAAGCTTTTTGATCCTAAACCGGTGTTATTATTTTTATCATAGCAAAATCATATCTATTCGACACTTGAGTCTTTCTGGTCTCTACGCAATTCATTTATCTTGTATGTCCAAAAATCCAATTTCGTACATATTATATATACATACATATCCTCAAACCAAGTCCTTTAAGGGGTAGGCAGAGAGCACGGAATCCCAAGTCATACCTATTTTATCTTATGATATTACTTATTGTAAAAGATACACCTCTCCAGCCAGTTACAAACACGTGTAAAAACATAAAATATCTCAGTCAATTATTAATCAACCGAAGTTAATTGTTTGTTTTTTTAAAAGCTTGTATTTTTACCAGTTAATATTCTTTTTATCACATGAAGGGCATTGGCCCGAAATAATGAAACTATATCGGATTAACAGAGATTTTATTTTGAATATACGAAAAGTACACGTACAATTATACTATGTAGATGGCTACCGAGAATAAGAGACAGACAGCTGTCAAGTTCAAATGACATAACAAAGACATTATTGGTTATCTACGTTCAATAATACTTTAAACTC
>DWED01000107.1:0-14689 GCA_018245795.1 Protelbella ruficauda | reverse complement strand
AGGCTTTGCAGTCTGGTGGTGGTGAGCACATCGTCGTCAATATTACGCCTGGCACGTTTTTGGACCAAGTCTAGAGCATGCAGCAAATACTGGGCAGATCCGTATATACATATCTATGATTGTTTTCTATTCCACGTTAGTTTACTGTAGGCCAATATGACATGAAATTGTTACAAATATATAATAAGTCAGGCAGATGTGATCTATAAATAATCAAATGCCCACTCATAACAAGTATGATTATAGACTATAAAATAATTATTAAGTAACAATGCACCAGAATAAACATTTACTTACGTAATCAACATATTAAGAAACAATGTAATATAACAATATATTTATAATAGATTCGTGGCTGTTCCAGATTTTAGGGAACTTCGAGGTAAAAAAATATTCGTACAAATAGATATTTATATTTATAGATCATAAATATAAATTTTACGTATTTTTACAGTTATTAAATTACTTGCTTGTGCTAATATCGATAAGTTTGCAATATTTTTTTTATAACAGAATAGGTTAAGTAAATTTGTTTTATCAATATATATATTTTAATTACCATATGAGAGGCGTGCGTAATGGCCTACTTTAAATGAAGTTTCAAGAAGTACATTTGGATATATTCAGAATGAGGATTTTTTTCCAATACAATTAAACTTCTCATCACATTAACGAAGCTAAATATTACAATTACAACACTATCTATTAAAAGCTACTTTATAATATTTTACGACTACTTCTAGTTTACCATATTTGATATTACTGTACAAGAAACTTGCAAATATTATACTTGCAAAGAATAGAAGCCAATTGAACATATTAAAAATAATGAGGCGACTCATCATAGTTTTGAAGATACTTGGAAAATATATTTAAATTATAGTTTTACAAAGTATTACACACCGTGGAATACCCTGCATTATTTCCCATGAAAAGTGGTGGTTTATATACCTAAAAATTTAATAATAACTCATCATAAAGACACCATCATTTTATGTAATTACCTACCGCTACTTAAATGAAAAAACCATTTACACAGTATCGCGTGATGTTCGCAGATTGTCACTTAGCGTTCATTAAAAAAGTAATTGTCTTCTTATCAGTTTAAATATTATCTTATTACATGAATTAAGTGGTAAGCAGTGAAGCATAAATCAAATGTTTCCGAATCACGCATCCTTTTGCAATTAAGTATCGCCTCTGATAGATGAGTAGCACCGCGTGCTGCAACGTTGACTTCGATAAAAAATCAACATAACTAGTTACAACGCTGTCGTAAGAAGTCTTGCCTTGTCTGTTTAGACGCTGCAAAAGTTTTTAGTTCGTGATTAAAAATTAATTTTCTAAGTTTTCAGAAATGACATATGCTTTTATAATAGTGGTATCCGTTGCGATAACTCTGAAATTAATATTTCTAAGTTTCTCGTTGTATTTCACATTGAAGAACAATGAAAAGGAGGTTGTTATAAAGGTACGTAATGTTAAAGTAACCCGAGTTTAACATTTAAGTTTAATTTATTAGTTCTATATCCAAATGCTGATTTATGAACTTAATAACAAAATTAAATTACCTATATTTCGTTTTTATTCACGACTCTTTAAGGTTCAAATATTTTTCAAATAAACAACCGGAAACTGTTGTAGGTATTAATAATCTTTTATTAATATTTTAAAATTTAAAATATTAAAAGTGAATAATCTTATATCGAAATTTCTTAATTATACCGAAAATGAATAAGGTTTCTTATACCGGGTATATGTTTATCAGGGAATAATTAGTATAAAATTCGTTTTTAATTATTTCCGAAATAGGCATCAAATACTTGTTTATGGCAACAACAATTAAAAACACATATGGACGTTAACTGTGGTGCATCAAATAAGAAATATTTTGGAAAGTAGTGTTTACTTTGTAATAAACAACTTGTATGAAATTAATTTTACACAACAGTATTAGCCTGCACAAGTCACGGAAAATCACAAATCAAAAGTGATAAACCTACAAAGTTAGTGAATCAACAGAAGACGAATTAGTACATAGCTATATTTCTGTTTACTTAAAAATGTATTATCAGTTGTTTTAAAATATAAATGAATTGTTAATTAAATAGATAAACTAATAAGATATACAATTCTATTTCACTAACGCTAAGTTGTGGAAGGAACGACAAGGAAGACCAGCTGCTAAAATTAAAAAGTAGACATGTTTGGTGCAATTTTTTGATGGAGTTCATTTAGTAAATTTTATATTTTGTCTCGAATGATTTCTGCACTTAAAACAGACATCATCAGACAAATCGTGATAATTGTACGATTTAATTAGTGTCCGTGCCGATTACGATCAAAACGTAATTGAGCGGAGTAGAGAACAGATCCTAGTTATTCAATTATCTCTGCTCACTTTTGGTAGATATACTTTGTAGATATGTTTGATAGATATAAGTTGAGTGATATGTAGCGAGTTGTTGGACGGCGGCAATTAATATTGAGCTGTGCAATGGAAAAGATATGAGCGGCAAGGGAACAACGATTGCTGTGGATAATCCCTCTGCGATGCGCCTGAGTAGCATATCGACCGTTTTAATTTGTGATAACGCGTCAGTATTTATCATAATCATGATAAGTCTGTTCCTATCCACTGTTGAACATATACCTGTCTAATAGCAGACCACTGAACCTAATCTTCAATTCTTCGTTTCCAAACATTGCCAGTCACTTTGCGTGCATTCTCAC
The DNA here is from genome assembly GCA_018245795.1 of Protelbella ruficauda. Taxonomy (NCBI): domain Eukaryota; kingdom Metazoa; phylum Arthropoda; class Insecta; order Lepidoptera; family Hesperiidae; genus Protelbella; species Protelbella ruficauda. The sequence goes on along the minus strand of DWED01000107.1, from coordinate 11,956 downwards.
TCCACCTACGTGGAGATTGTCCTATGCGAAAGACCCTACGTATCTTTTTCTGTGTAAAAACAACTCAACAGTACTAAAACCAGCGCATTTTTACGCATTCTCTAACCAGTACACAATTTTTCTGCGCTTTTCTGAAAAAATCCTGTGTCTCCTTCCTTTTCGCTCCGCCTATGTCTGCTTTGATGTTTACCTTATTTCTTCTTACATTAGTAGCACTTTCATACGAATACTAAGGAATGAAATAACAATATTTATTCTATTTATCTTTAAACTGTATTACTTAATCGCTAACTTTTGCTTCCTGATTTTAAAGGACCAGAAACATTGCAGCTTTAAATAACTATATGTAAGATGATTACAGCTATAGCTATGGTTATAATGTTATTTATATAATGATGAATTTGTAGCATGGGCACGTGAGGTTTGTAAAGATATAAGTATTCTTAATAGCACTCGGTGCTCTCTGCGTACCTCGTAAGGAATTTGGCGTGACAACATAATTTTAATAAATAATTATAATCGAAAATTATTACTAAAAAATATACTTAGGGTCACTGTTCTTGCTCAATATCATCTTATACGAATAATATTTTTTTTAATTTAATTGAATTATAGTGATAACTGATGTTTGTAAAGGTTAAGTTCCAACAACGAAATATCAAACCTTTATCTTGTATCGCAACCTCGAGTAAATGTTGCACGTTTGGAAAACGCATAAAGACATTTGTTGACATTGAGCTTAATAGTACCTATTTACTGAATTATTTGCATTAAATGAGGAATTCACTAAAAATACAAATTTTGAAATAGGAATTTTAATACCTTTTAATACTTTTTAAGTTCGTCACGGTATCTGCTCACGAGTGAATTTGAAATTTGAAACAGACATGGGTTAAGTACATACGAATTGCATATATTTAAATTCAAGGGAAAACAATTGCTACAATTTCGGTTTCATGACGACTTTTTACTTATCCTACTTATCTATACAGAATAAAAGGTTACACAATTTTTTTCAAACTGTATTCATACAACCTTCTATGCCCATGCTTCTTTAATCATCTACAAGTACGATTGTCTCATATTGACATTCTTAGTTTGCCCTAGCTAATGAAATTGTAACCTACAATCTCCCCTAAAATTGAGATCAATTTATTTGTAAGCACTAAACAAACCGGTCAATTAAAACCGGGCAGGAGATGTCCATCAAAGTGAATAACTTACATATGTATTTACCATCACTGAAACCTATCAGTATCTTTTAAGCTCCATATCAATGATACTGCTATCAAATTAAATTTAGGGATGATGCCATTCTTGTAAGCAGACAAGATGTATTAAAAGGATGAATGAATATTATGAATTACGGTTATGATTTGTGTGTAAACACACATAAATCATAACATTTTACACAGAAATCAATAACTTTTCAAACTTAGCTGCAAGTGAAAATGTTACCATGAATGCACTTGAATAGGCAATATGAATATTAATATGTGATGAGGATGCGGGAATCGACAACGTGTCTGTCGACATAGTCAAATATGGTGGTAATATCGTCCGCGACTCTTTGTTTATTGTGCAAAATGTATTAGCAATCCGGGAAAGTTCTAGAAGACTGGAGCGGAGCTGTCATCGCGTCCTTGTATAAAGCCCAAGAGTTACGAATGGTATATTACACAAGCTTCATAGCCATCAATTTAATAAATTGAGCGACTAAAGTGTGTGGCAAGATAATAATAATCGAGTGAATTGCATTAAAAGTTTTAATTACTCATTTATAAGACATAAAATTAAAACTTTGAAATTCAGTAGCAATTTACAGTATCGTGACAAATCTATAATTTGATATCGCACCTCGCTGATATAACAATGAAATGAGTTAATATGAAATGTTTATATCTTATGAAATTACTATTACGCCAGCGACAACGCAACAAAAAATAACGTGGTTCGACGACAGTGACAAAATCACTTCAAATTCTGATACCCTATGTGCACGGCATAAAATATCTGCTGTAATATTAGCCAATTTTTAAATATTTAATTTGATGGAACGGAACAGGAATGAAAGCGTCCGAAATAGCGATTGTTGTGAAGAAACAGCAACAAAAATTTGGACGAGTTATTTTTGGACACGTTTCTGCTTTCAGTTGTACTGAATTTTACAACTTCTCTAAGAGAATATAGAAAGCTAGGTAAAATGTATAGGTTTATCAGTAGGGTAGGGGTAGTTACTAAGAGTTATCGTCGCTTGAAGAATAGTGTGGCTGTGATGACCTCTCTAAATACACTCTCTGTGAGGAGTGAAAAATTATATAGAGATTCTGGGTACGCGGTAAGTCTTGTTACCCACACTGTAATGGTGAGACCCTTTCAAGCAAATGCTATTGTCTCGACCAAATTCTGACGAAATATTAGAACATCAAGCCTTATTTTCCTAAAGTGCAAAGGACGATTCACCGTTACTGGAGGTAAGTCTATTGACATACATCGGACACCATTTCAGATTCCGAATTTCAAGTTAGAAAAACACAATAATACTATACTCGACCCATGGATCGAACCCAGAATCTCTAATCAGCCGTCGCATTTATACCACTTGACCAACGAGACAGACAAGGAAATGTAAAGGATATATATAGAAACAAAACAAAAATATATCGCTATTAAGACACTGTTTCAGTTCAAGACAATGATATTAAGCAATTTAAACTTTAATGGGTTCTAAAAAGGACAGAACAAGAAACCCACTTTTGACTTACAGTAACAATGCAAAATATCCAAACACTGCTCAAAAAACTCAAACATTTATTTATTTATTTATTATCAACATATACACCACAAAATAACATGGTACGCTTGATACGCCACCTGTTCAAATAGGTACAGACACAGTTCTTTTGTCTTATTTTTATGCTTAATTTTCAGCTATGCGACCAAATTTATTTATGAAATATATTGGCATGTATAACGCTTGATTATAAATCGATTTAATTGTACCACTTAAAAATGTATGTTTGTGCTATTTGGCATTTTATAAAAACCGTATCTACATACCTACACCATCATTTACTCAGCATAAATCTAGTCAATACATAAAAATAGTAGCTTTATTATCTGCATTCTAGGCTGTTATGTAGTAGGCGATGAAGACATTGTTTACTGTTTTCTTGCACTCATATTTAACTTTGTAAATCAGAGGCTGTGTAAATTAGGTGTCACAGATAATGGAAATGCACGTGTATATCTTAGCCACGTTCTAGTAGTTCTAATACCTAGTTATTTTATAAGCACCTAATAAAAAAAAAGAGTTAATTTTTTTTTATTTCATTTTATGATAAAGAAGGAACTCGAAGATAAACTTCATTAAATATTTTTATTAACACGGAAATACTTCGTACTATGGACATTATTTTTCATTAATTTCTACAATTACGATACTGAAGCACGATTTATGATAGTAATAAATTATACCTGCTGATTAGAAACAACTGATAATCTAGGGGTAGATATAAACATTATTGCTGAGTAACTTACTGTGTGAAAATACAAAATCTAAATAGTCTAGATAAAACAAATTTTTAGTACTTAAAATGTACTTTTAGATGGTCAGCACTTCAATGTTAAGTACAATTAATTAGTATCTTTTCTTTGACAATTCTTACATTTAGATTTGATTTAAACGAACTGTATATTACCTTGTGTAAAAGCTATGAATAAACTGATTTTGAAAATGTTTCCAACGCTGAGACTATCTTCACTAAACCCATGTATATACTTAGGCTTCCGTTAATGAATATTCCGTTTTTTCTTATTTTATCGGGCCACTCAGTCGGGGGTGATTTGTGTTCCACAGCAAAGGCTTGGTTCTCAATAAGAGTTGGTTTACCTCATACGTTGTAAGAATTGAAATAGTTACTAACTACTATGAAATATGTAGTTACAAACGGTTTTAAGTACCGAAGCTTAGAAAATAACAGACATTCTACATTCTACTCTACATTTTTGATTTTTTTTTTATATTTGGCCGATATTTTAAAAATAGTACGGTATTTTTTTAAACTTGTATAAGAGAAAAAAATTATGTTTGTTTAAATAAGAAATAATCCATGTTTTTAGTATCTACGGTTATACCTTACTCTAATAATTACTAAGGCACTAAAGTAGACATTCTGCGTGTCGCTAAAAGATCACGTTTTAGCATTTATTTATAAGCACCCATTTTAATAGCTTATCTGCCTGTCTTTAATTACGTAATTATGACTGAAATTTATATTATTTAATACACATTGTAGTACTGCATAAAACGCCGTGTAGTTAATCGGAAATCGGTATATATACATAAATTGCCCTGCCACTGCAGGACACAGTCACTTACCTATAAATAATTAAAACTACAATTATGTTAAGCGGTGATAACCCAGTCCTAAGTAGTTTAAAATTCACTCTTATCATAATAATGTGCGCCAGGTTAAAAAGGTTGATGATGAAAATTGTGTTATACTTGAAACCTATTAACGATATAATATTTTTTGTTGCAGGATGTTAACCCAGAGACACAGAAGAAAAAAATTATTCTGAAATGGAAGCAAATAACGCGCATTTTCCTTCCTAAATCTAAAGTAGCGTACATTCACGAAGTGACTGTAAAGAGCTGATCTAAGTGTTCCTATAATAATAGTTTTTAAATGCATTTCTTGTATATATCATACAACCTAGACAAAACCCTTACTTCTCTGTATAATTAAAAATTTGGCTTCCTCATTTACACACACCATTGTAGTCAGCTACTAATTATGACTATAATTTTTGTTATATAAATTGTTGGCTAGATTGGTGCATTTCTTATTAATTTGTTTATGTAAATTATAAAAATGGTTAGTTATATTTACAGTGGCAAATTTACATTTGCAAGTGGGACGATTTTGCGACTAAATCACATTGGTCCATGTTTGAAATTAGCTCGCGCCTGGCGTAGGCAATTGGACTTCAGTGTTTTCAAAAATTTAAATTGAATGTGATAACAGATTTTTGTATGAAGGTTATGACTAGTGCAATTAGTCTTAATTTAATAAATGATACTTCATTAAAACTTTTTATTTTACATCAATAAAAACCTCATATTTTTATTAAAACAATAATGTATAAATGACATTAAATATACAACACTGTACAAAACAAGTTATTTGCTATTAAATTACATTTACAGTTATATACATCTTTTGAGGTCCTAATATTTACTCATAATTGAATTCAGTCACAGTCAGAAAATTCATTTCTCGTACATATTGTGACCATTTCACTGTCTTCTTCTCTAAGTTGAGTCTAATATTGTTGTTTCTCAATCTAAATGCTTCTCTTACAATTAATTTGTTAAATGCATGTACATGTGGATGATTAGTGTATTCATCCACATCAATCCATTTGCAATCCTTCACTTCTCTCTGTGATATAACTATGTTCTCTGAAAGGGCCTTCATCATAAGCAGAACATAGATGTCAGAGTTCCCATACATCATATTGTGTGTATGTCTAAATGTTATTATTGATTGAAACTCAGATTCAACTCCCGTCTCTTCCCTAACTTCTCTTACAGCTGCATCTTGTATGTCTTCCCCTGAAACAAAGAAAAAGCACATTCATTAATTTTTTATTAAGAATATATAGCAATTAATTTTCTACTAATGTTATCATAGTTATAAGTGACATTTTTTTTGTAATAATAATTAGAGCAAAACAAGTTTAAGTTAAGAACACATTTATAAAAAACTTACAGGAGTATCATCCATTAAACTAAAAGAAAATTAGCAATCATATTTCTTAATGTCTCTATGTGTAAAAACCAGCCGTTTTCATACAAAGGGCACAACAGAGCACAGGCGCCAGTAACCAGTGATGCCTGTGAATATGCGCCTGTGACAGTGAACATTCAAAATGTGAAAGTCAAGGTCTACCACAATAAGATTATCATGGTAAGTTAAGAATTTTTGGTTTTTGGTTTCTAGATTTTAAAAAAATGAGTTAATAAATGAACAGTGTCCCCTGTGCACTTTTGTAACTAACAACTAACTACTTATACTAAATGAAATACCTCTTTCAACATATCCACCAGGCAACTTCAAATGTGGATACTCATAATGTTGTTCAGACACAGCCAAAATCTGATTTGCTTTGTTCAGTACCAGGGCACCAACACCTAGGTTTGTATGGCACGGTGGAGGTAGGTTGGCTTCTGTTTCAGTCGGTAGCCACTTGTACATCATGACAAAATCATCTCTGGCATGATGGAAATTAAAACCTTTCTAAAGATACCAAACCTTTAAGTAAAAAAAGTAAGTACATACATTGAACTATTATGTTCTAATTATGTGCAGTACTCATACCAAAATCAATATTTTTGGCTGCAATTTTCAGTATTAGTTTCTACTTAAATTACCTAATAAGCTCTACTAAAATATAATTCAATGATAATTACTTTTGGTCCTTATAGGTCATACACAAATTATAGTATTATCAGTGTATAGCAACAGACAGCTTTTCTTGACATTATCTACTCTGCACCAAATTGAGTACATCATAGTTCAATAGGTATATATATCTATATGTAAACAATATGTCAACAAAAGCACATTTCCAATGTTAACTCTTATTATCCTTACCTTAGCCAACAAAGGTACACAGTCTGAATTATTAATGTGAACTTTGAACCACACACAGCGCCTACCTTCTTTGGACCATTTTCGTAATGATTCTGAAATATTATGAAAAATTAAAATGTTGCTATTTATCTATTTCATGTTTAGTGAGTATGTATAAATTTGCAAATATATGTCTAATAAGCAATAAATGTAGTTTAGTTCCTGAAACCAATGTGAATGTATGAAAAAACTCACTGATATAAAAAATTCGCGTGAGGTCTGTAAGAATAAAAATATTAGGATCTCAATGCTCTCTGCCTACCGCAAAAGAACCTGGGATGATGATATGATATAAAAAGTATGTAAACTATTATGTAGGCGTTATGTTGTACTGAAGTGCTAATCTGAATATTTACCTTCTAATTGATTCTTAAATTTATCACTGTTACATCTCTCCTTATTGGTATCAACTGTGATACCATTAAATCTATCTTTCTCTCCTAGAAATGGACGATTTACAGAGGATGAAACCATTCTGTAACAGTGTAGATTTAAACGTATATATGAATCTTGCAAGATTCTGCTCCGTTACCAAACAATTTATCATGAATACGAATCGAAATTTACCTTGAATCAATGATTCCTGCTGAATTAAAGAGATACTTTAGCCCGTGACGTGGAATTGACAACATTTTGTTAACAGTGGCACATTACTTATTGAACAACGGCTTGATACTAACATATATATTAGCTAATAAAATATTTTTTTGTATAAATGTTACGTAGTTGACATAATAGATAATTCTCTGCTTCCATCGTTTTGTATCCATTCTCATAAAGTCACTTCACTATATCGACTTTTATCGTGTTTCAATTAGGGATGCGACAATAACAAAAAATGTTGGACTTCCGATACATCGATATTTTAAACGAGTTTACATTATTGAGTTCAAATGGTTATTCGATCAATCTATGTATTTTTCTATTTTAGATATTTTTCTGTTTTTCTTAATAGTAATATTTGTTATGCAATAACAACTGTGAGCAGTATTAATGGAAAAGAATTGAATTTTATGCTCTGAAGGTGTAGGTTTCCAATTTTTGGCACTCACTTTATAACCAAGCTATACAGATTTATAAGATTTAATATATTAAATTTTCAATTATTCTATCGGCAAATTATATGTGTGTATGTACATTTTTTCCGAGATTAACGCAAAACGCGGCCGCGGTCACATATTCTGTTTACAACTTTGCACGTTAATATATAGAGATAGAACTCAATATGCTTTTAAAGTGGAAGTGACACCTGGCTTCGACTCTGCTGTAGTGGGAATTGAGCCTTATGTCGAATAAATTTGTTTTGACATTTAGTGAATTATAAATTTATAATCCATAGAACATAGAATAGATATTTTGGCGGAGTTTCTGGCCAATTAAATGTACCTTTAATGTAGTCGTAAATAGATACAAAATTACTTTGCGTAAAATCGTTCCTAACCTTAAACATTTTAATTTACATATAAATATAAAATAAACAGGTGCCTCATATAATCCTCTTTTTGCGAATATATAATCGCATTGTACATGCCCCTTATAAATATTTAAAATTGTCACAATATAATTTAGGTGTTACATAATAAATAACTTTTATTATGTAATTCATACATCTATTGAAATAAGACTGTAAATCTTATGTACTTAGTTAAGTCCTTGAAATCGTATCATACGTTTGTAGTTATCATTCTTAATAGTATAGAATTGACAATTCAAGCGTAGGTATCAAATAATCAAACGGCACTGTACGTAAAAAAAACTTATCTACTTCTAAAACCCGCTAATATTTATTCCATAAATTCCCTTTCAATTTTGGCCTTAAAAGACCTACAAAGAAATATTTTTTTAGAAAACATGACATTTCAAGGTAGTGTAGACAGGTACAACGGAGTTACAGTTGATTCCCAGGATGAAAAATGTAGTGGGGACCAATTTTTAATTAAATTAAACGGTAAGTGCCTATTAGGTTTCGTATTTAAACTATGTGACGACCCATTGAAAATCAGTTAAAAGTTGCATATTTGTCGACTAATAATTGTATATTTGATGATTTTCTAAATGCTTTCACACAAAAAACTATCATATAGTTGTTTCCCTGAAGCGTACTCTTTAATGCATACTGCTGGATACATTTATAGCAATCTCTGTCGAAATCTGTTACTAATTTTATATAATAATAAATGCCAATCTTAATAATATTCCAATAATAATTATAATAAAAATAATTTTTATATAATAACTAGGTATGTTCAAACCACACGAGCATATGAAAAAAAAAATTTATAAGCACTGTTATTACTTTAGTAGAGTTTTTCAACAAAATTTTCCATCTTATCTACATATCAATAAGTTACTCATCTCAGGGAATATTCTTATATACATTTCAAATAGCAATAGTAATAGTAGACCTATCCAAGGAATTTCCAGAATTTTATTTGTCATTTGAAACTACCCTTACAAGATATCTGCAGACAATATCAACTTATCTATTTATTGGTTTACAAACAATCCGTTGTAAAAAGCTCTATGGATTATATATTCATTAACCAAATTTGCAACTTTTTTTAAACCAAAAATTCTCCAATGATTCACTTTGCGACCTTAATTGTATAGTTGTTTTAGAAATAGAGAAATAAGATCAGTTAGAAACCTTTCCTTTTAGAACTAAACAGTTTCATACAGATATCAAATTATAGCAATAATAGAAGATCCCATTTTTATGTAGATACAGTGGAACAAATTTGTTTCTGCATTTAGTGGTAAGTTTTCCTAAGACAGTTATTGAGACATTTTATTTCAGAATCGTTAAAGAAGTGGGAAAGTGAGAAGAAGAGATGCATATGGTTCAAAGTAAACATAAAGGACTCTGCTTGGGTCCCAATACTTGCAAATGTAAATAACATTAATTCTTTTATATTTATATAGGATAATTTTATATATTCCGAGGGTTGTACTACTCTTGTCTGCCTACCCCTTCGAGATTTGCTTGAGCATAAATGGTTTCCACAAGTACCATTAATTGTGATATTATTTTGGTATATAATATTGATATGTATTTTGGATGAAACTTAAACAATAGTTGTTTTTACTAGAAATTTTTATAGGCAAATAAATTATGACTATACATAAAAGTTAGTGAACATACAAAAAATATTATATTTCCTGTAGTTTGTGTGGTACTATGGAATAATATATTATCCTTTGTAGGAAGGTTTTAATTTTCACCATTCCAGAGACAATTTTGTAATGATGTACAAATGGCTGCCAAAAGATAGTTCATGCAATCTTCCTCCAGCATGTCACACTAATTTAGGGGTTGGTGGATTAGTGTTCAATGAACACAACCAAATATTAGTTGTAACTGAACAGCATTTTGAATATCCCCATTGGAAGCTTCCAGGAGGGTATGTTGAAAGAGGTAATAATAGTGTACTATAATAGAAAACTAAATTTATTGTTATCTGAATTGAATGATATACACCTTTAAGACATGTTTTACAATTAGATTTAATAATTCTTTTATTTAACATCTTTGTAAAGAACAGTGTTTTCTGGACTACTCTTAATAGTTTTATTCAAATTACAGCTGAAGACATTAAAGATGCTGCTATTAGAGAGGTAAAGGAAGAGACTGGAGTGGAAGCTCTTTTTGAGTCTATGATAACATTGAGACACACACATAATACTATGTTTGGTAATTCTGATATATACATTGTTGTAATGCTAAAAGCTACAACTACTGAAATTACGAAGTCCGACAATGAAATCAAAGATTGTCAGTGGATGGATGTTGACGAGTTTTTGAATCATCCACATGTTCACAAATTCAACCGTTTTATAGTTACTCAAGCCCTGGATTTAAAAAACAAAAGGCTTAAAATGAAACTTGTGAAAGACAAAATAACTATTTCAAACTGGTCTAGAGATATAACATCTCTGATTTTAGAAAATATTGAAGACAATTCCTAGAAGAATATTATTACTGCTGTGGGCCCATTTATCATAATATCTCGTTTCTACAAAACAAGGAAATCCTAATATTTACAGCTATTATCTACCTCATGACTTTTTTCTCTGGTCATGATCTTGAGTGTATGTTAATTGTTAAACAGTAATGTATTTTAATTGGACAAAATAATTTAATCGTGTTATAAAATATGTCATACCGGGTTCAAGGCCATAGCACACATAGATATATTATACGTAGATTAGGGGAGCCAGCCTAAAATGCGTCCATCGAAAAAAAGAGAAAGCAAATGAGTCTATCTGTTTCTTTCTACACGCACACGCCCAGGTAGCGCTAGTGTGAGTCATACGTCAGTGTGATAGAGAGAGATAGTTAACGCGATCGTTTCTCTCTTCCTAAACCGTCGGTCGTTGCCACTTACTAGCAGCCGTATGTCACCTCACTTTATGTATAATATGTCCATGAACCTACTCGATACAAACGTCAAATGATTGTAGTCTTGCTGTCAAATGTCACCTATCTGTCTAACTCAAGATAATAACAATCGTTAAAGTCATTAGTTAGTAATTTTACAATTCAAAAACTAAAATAACATAAAAGAATGTGTAGTCATAAATAATCTTATTTTTAGATATAGGAACATCAAAATATACATGTTCTTTTTAGTTCTGCTTGTAAAAAATGGATGTAATGAAGAAAGGTTATCTTTTCTGCAGACGAGCGTTTTACACCAGATATTACATTCCCTGCATCAGACACATCACACATAAGGTGCGATTTCCATCGTAGCATGATTATTCAGAATATGTAAATTCCTTTACATTTTAAAAGGGCATATATTTGGTTAGGAGTAATATTAAAATCTAGTGTGTTTTGTCTGTACACATGTTCTCTACTTCCTGTTACTTAATTGTACAGGACATATTTTATTTTGTATCTTAAATATTAATTTTAAACTTGTACTATCTATTGAAGGCCAATATCAAACCAACGCAGGACCAGAATAGTGAGGAAACAGTCCAAGAGAAGTGGCAGAGATGTGTAGTATCGGGTCTGCAGCCCACAGGTGTACTACATGTTGGAAACTACTTTGCAGCTGTACGGCGTTGTGTGCGCCTCCAAGATAGTGGTGATGATCTCATCATCTTCATAGCAGATCTCCATGCATTTACCACAAAACAGGTCTCACCAATATAAACTTTTATAGCCATAGATGAATTGTAATGATAGCTTAGTATTTCCAATTTCAGTTACATAGTAGGGTAGTCTGTGATAAGGATGTCAGGCACAA
>DWED01000106.1:0-14717 GCA_018245795.1 Protelbella ruficauda | reverse complement strand
CATTCACATTCTCACGTTTTACCAGTTTCGTTTACATCTCACAATGGAATAGCCTATTGCCACACCCCGGGCACATATCGATACTCCGAACCACTGCTAGAAACTTCTACAAAGAAATCTAAGTTGGAAAAAACCCATTAGTACCCGACCCTGGAATCTAGTCCACGACCTCTCGATCTGCAGCCGCACTTGCACCCACTCGACCAACGAGGTAGTCATTACAATACATTTAACAAAATAGTAACGTGTTTAAGTTCAATTAATTTATTACCAACACCAGTTGAATTAGTTACAATTGATTTGGCGATCAATAAATCATTTTTAAATAGTAATTAAATCTTAATACGTCTCTTATATATTCGATAAACGTCTGTACTAGCACAGTTTAATAAGATAACTCTGGCTTGGCATTGTTTCAAAAAAGTCATTTATCAATGCTGAGCCTGGGGAAATCCTACGCTCATCGATCCACCGTCGAGATATAGGTAGAGGACGCCGTGCTGTACACCAGACCCTATTATAATATTACTTTTTTCTCGTTCATCGAATAAGTGATTTAACATATTATTCCCTTTTACTTCATTATCATCTAACCTTTTTGGGCCCATTGTTGACACGAGTCTTCTTCAAGACGAGATGGTTTAAGGTCATATTATTCCAAGCACGGATTGACGGAATCCTCTGTGATACCTACACCCCTTTCTATTTACGAAGTTTCTCTCCAACAAATAAAAGAGATAGACTTTATTTGTTTTCAGTTAGTACGTATACATATTTAATATGATCCATACTTAAAGTTACAGCATCCTTTGCTACTTTACCTTAAACTTAAAATAAAATTGGAATATTAAATGTTAAATATGTAATAGTACATCGTGTATGGATACTTAGTAGTATATTCACAATACTAAATTTCTTGGTATTACACAAAGCTTTGCTAAATAACAGCAGTTTTCTAGGGAATCTTACATAATTAGAAAATTATTTACCGTTCCCTGGAAACCAACATATTAATCGATATTGTATATTATATCTTTGGAGAAGATCAAATGGGATGTAACACTATCAACTAAGATTCAAGCCGAGCGTGAAGCCTGCTGTCGGTATCATCCTTCCGTCCAACATAAAAGGGCTAATTGAAGTGATGTGAAAACGCGCCGTCTCAATACACACCCTATTTTCGGCATAACCCGCCGCCATATTGTAAGTCGAGTATCAATTTCAGCCTCCGTCTGAAGCACCACTAAGGACCCGAGCTGCAAATATCTACGAGTATGTATGAATATTTCCACGATTAAAAGTTGAATAGTTATCAACGGATAATTCGGTTATTTTCGGTTTACTCTATGCAGTTTACTAAAACTGTGGTAATGGGAATCGTTTATGTTTATACATATTATAAATAAAAAATTACAAATGCAGTTATCAATAATCGAAATCAAATTGCATGTAGATATAACCCACACAGTGAAGCATGAGCTTACGTTTGTGTGAGTATTCACAGATAATATAAATTGTCATTGGGCTTGTGGTATGATGCGTCCGCAAACGTTGAAAAATCTGTTTTAAGCAGGATTCCCTACACAGCTTAAAGAGCAACGTACCCTGTATCCTCTTGCCTATCGTGCATTGCGTATCTTGCTTCTCAATTACTGCAGCTCACTTCCGGCACCAATAACGGGTACACATACATTGTCAACCTTTATCCAATATGCAGTATGTAAATAGTTTAAAAATATTGTGGAGTAGCTTTAATTGATTTAGTTACATTCACTGCCATTACATATGATGTGACTCAAATTGAGATGAATTTTTCCTGCAACAAAACTCTGCTGCTCAAAGCATACTTTAACACCCTGCAATCCTCATATAATTCACTAGTGCATAAGTTTTATATAAAGTATAGCTACACTATTCGGGCCACGAATATAAAGGCGGGAAAACGTGTGGCGCCTGGCGCCACTGCGTACTAATTAGTAATGTGTATTTTGTGCAAATTATTTCATTGCTACTAAAACCCTATACATTTACCGATGTAATAAATAAGATTTGACGACGAATATTTAAACAGCCTGTTACTTCGAAGTTACTAGTTACCATACCAATATTTTATTACTTAAATAGTACTGATTATTATTGTTCACGAGATCTTGCATCAAATTCCGATTTGATTTACTGGTATGTATGATTAGTGATGATGTGTCAACTGTGTGAAGTAAAAAAATCTGCCAATATTGTGTTCATTCTACACTGAGGTTAAAATATATTTATTAAATTGAATTAAGTTAAAAATAAAGCTGAATGACATATTTACTCGTCGAGAAATTCTCGTTGATTATTTCCAACATAACTACACTACTGAATTGTGTGCTAGTAGATGTATTAGGTTTAGTCAATATCTGTTATTAGGCCTAGCGTGTTTAATGCACTACGCTTTCACAAATTTGAATTAATATTCATCTCTTCAGCGTCACTCACCTGCAGGAATTAATTAGAGAGTATTGAAAAGAGCAGACGATCTAAATTGGACGCCTTTCAGTACCGCAAAATGTATCCGGAGTATATATCATTCTTTCATCAGAATTATTAGAATCATGCACTGAAATATATGCGTACATAGCTACAAGTATATAAAATTATACCTATATATGACCGATAAAATATCAGTAAATAGGTAAATAATAAATAATGTAACTTTCCTCTAATATTTAATTATACCAGCGTGGAAAGCTCATAAATAATATACATCTACAGTGCCATCTATTGATTATTACTCGAACAATTAATTTAAACACTTTCTTGTACAGGTGGCGTCATAAAAATAATTATACACTATATACTACTTTTAGAATAAAATGTCAACTGATGGGAGCTTCAAGTCTACAAAAATGGCATACATGTATGAAGAGAATGATGAAAGTTTAAGAATAATGTCAGGGCTATAAGGCAAAGATATTTGACATTTTTTGCTCTCAGCCTATCTCATAAAGAACCTAGCGTGATTATTTATTAATCATAATATTTTTTAAAGAAACTTATTTTATTTTAAAGCCATCAAAATGTAAGTAACGAACCTTAACTTGGTAGGGCTATATAGATTTTACCCAGATGGAAACTTTGCATCTTAATAGTACCACATTATTGACATCATGATTTTATATATGAAATTTTAACTTAAACAACCAATTGAAAATGAGTTAAATATTATACAAGGTTTGATTGATGTGTGGAAAACTAAGTAAACTTATTTAGGAAATAATAAACAGTGAGTGATAAGTAGGAAACAACCAACTAATATCACCGCACATCTCAAATGGTTCATTACAATATTATAATTATATTGAGCAATAGACTTACCACCTACTCCATGGGATAAAAAAATATAACTTATGAAATTACTACACTCCTCTGTCTACCCCTTCAGGGATTACAGGTATGATGTTTTTTTTTATATGATTATAATTAATGATAAGTTTAAAAGGATTAATATTTCATAAATGAAAAGACAGTTAATATCAAAAGAGATTATATTTATTAAAATGCTGGAATGCAATGACTTTAAATGCATAGAATGTAGATAACAAATCCAGCCATATGGAAAAATGAATATAATAAGAAAATAAGTAAAACATAATTTAGCTATAACCTTGTGCATGTCACACTTAAGATATTAATTTTATTACTGATTTTTATAATCTTATACACTTGTACATACATAAGGTGCTTCATACTGTACAAGACTAAGGCCAAAACATGCAGTCTAAATGTATATTAAAACAATGGCTATTTTCATTCATTCTCAACATGTTCCTGAGCTGATTATTTATTGACTGCTATATTTATTTCAAAATAGATTGAGTTGACAATTTTGGTTTCCTGTTTTGAGCAAGGTTAACAGCCGAGTGGTTAATTTGCTTAAATGTGTCCTCATGTATGTATAAGGCTTTTTGGTCTAACTTAAATATTAAATTCTGTAATATTTGCTGTGAAGTTTATGACTGAATACTGACAATGTTTATGCCTACATTATGTCATGGTGCCAAACACTGGATTGTGTCTACAAATACTTGGGCCATACTCCATATAGGCCTGCTTGCTGTGACACACTTGGTAGAATTCAGGCGTAGACCCCAACATGCTTCCTCCAAACCACACAGCATATCTTTGCATGTTGTGTGAAACCACCTGGACATCTATTGGCTTTGGGGTTATGCGCCCTTCAGACAACTTTGTAGAGAGCTTTAACCTAGCATCAACTGTGCGCTTTATATCCCTTTGTAACCGTCTTCCAAAGTCTCGGAACATAGTTGACCCACCAGATAACACAATGTTACCGTACAATCCTCTTCTAACATCAATGGGGCACGATTGGATCACTTCATCAACCATCTCATTCAATGGAACTGTGAAGTCAGCGTTGGAAAACTCGGGATGGAAGAAAATTTCAGGCCCCAAAAATCTTTCATATCCAACATCAACAGAGAAAGGATTTTTTGTTATAGCATTGATACCTGTGTACTTCTTCATCCACTTTCCTGGATCAGAATCATACTTGGCGAATTCCTTGGCAATGTCAGGACAGATGTAGCTGTACCTCTCTTTTATAGCTTTGGCAGTTTCCAAGCTTTGCTCAGGTGGGATACCAACCTCACGTTCTCTGAGCAGTGATTGTATGAAAGAAGTTATGTTTCTTCCAGCGATGGGAATATGCTTGATACAGGAGCCAATGACATAGCCCTCCGCTACCGGTACAATGTGGGTGACACCATCGCCACTGTCTACAACGATTCCGGTGAAGGTGCGTCCGGCGGACGTACGCGACTTCCAGGACGCAGCGAGCGCGAGCACCGCTTGCACAGCGATGTACAACCCTGGCACATTGAAAGATTCGAACATGATTTCCGCTAAGTACTCACGATTCTCGGGCGTGTTTAGCGGCGGCTCAGTTATCAAAAAGTGGTGGTCTTCCGGCTCGGCCCTCAAGTACTTAAAAATACATTGCTCTATGTACCGTTCCATCAGATCCCAGTCCTCAACGAGACCATGGCGTACTGGATACTTCACTGCATACCCAGTTGCGTCGAAAGCTTCATCTCCAATGAAGAAATCCAGGTCTTCCACTGCTTTGGTCATACGCCTTGTACTCTGGTCACCAACTTTAGCCGTTTCTTTTATCGCTATGGCTGACGGGATTATAAACTGCGGTTCTTTATTGCCGGCAAACCCTAATTTAGTATATCCAGTACCGACATCGATTACACATGCTGGAAGATGATCCCCCATTTTTTATTGAATTTACAATAAATGCGTATTTCAGTTAAATTTAGAACAATTCCAATCGTTTTCCCTATTGGTACTCGGTAAAATTATCAGAAAACACAGCAAGATTACGAATATGACACATAAATGTCACTTGTACGGAAGATGATTAATGTACGTTCCGTTTCACGCAATTGTGTTTACCGAAATACATGAACCTATATTGTCATGTATTAAATTTTTATTGTTGTTTAATGGTCCAAAAATTTATTGAAAAATAATAAAGATTTCGTACCGAAAGTTCCTTTACAGTAGTAAATAACTTATTATGTCGTTCTGTGGAATTTTCGACAAATATATATTATGTTATATCAACCTGCAAATCCATGTAATGCACCATGTATGAAAGAAATGTAAATTGAAAAATCACAATCGACGATCAGTATAGATCCAATTTTATAAATAATAAATAACAATGAAGAAAACCGATACGTAAATTGTTTTGTTATTAGAAACTTTCTTTGTTATGGTCACACTAAGTCCTTCAGGGGGCAGGCAAAGAACAGCGAGTGCAAATATCTATCCTTACCCGACATTATTTTTTCATACATTCATCTACTTTCATATATGTATGTACTACGAACGTCTAGAGCGGATGCTCGCTCCGTGCACCCGCACGAATTTTAGCGTGGTCCATCAACAATCTAAAATGATAATTACAAGGCGGGAGTAGACGCTAAAAAGGCTTAGGTCGACATATTTAAGATTGATAATTAAGTATAGGTTCCAATGTTTTTAAAAATCTAGGCACTCTTAGGTTTTGAAGTTTCCGCAACGATAATAACGAATTTATTTTTTCTTTACGAATTTGTCTATATCGCTTATAGATTTACAATTATAATGACTGCCTCGTTGGATTTGTACCCGGTGAATGGCTATACTCAATTCCTATTACATGGTGGTATATATGACAACTAGTAAATCGTGGGAGTGTGCTACACTTCTCTGCCCACCCCATTGAGGAAATACAGGTGTGGTGTTGTTACATTTACAATTTTGCATTCACTGGAAAATTCAAACATTACAGATTCATTTGTTTTAACAAATCCATATAAAATTATAGGAAAAGCAAGTTTAAGGAATAGGATAATAAAAAACGAAAAATAAAAGCACTGAGTATGTTTTTATTGTGACCCAATTCTAATACCTATATATTTACATAATATACATTGCAGGAATGTAATTAATACGCAGAATTGAAGCGCATAATTATTGTAATTTCAGTAATACACTTTTAATTTTGAAAAAATCCAATGATATTAATTAAAACAAAAATACTGTTAGTATTAGTGATTGGTTTTAAAAGTTAATAAATTAAATATATTTAGAATACAATTAAATACAAATACTTCAATGAAAGTAGTATGATAAGTTCCAACAATGCATTTTTAATGACAGTAAAAAACAAACTGACAATAGGCACTAAAATTACACTAATTACATTAACAGAGACATTGATTTTAAAAATGGCTTACAGAAATGACACCAATCATTATCACCTTCATTTCCACCCAAATATGGTTATTCTTGGACATAGGGGTCTTTTCGAGACGAAAATTTGAAACTGACTATGGTTATTTTGGATTCTCCAGTATACATTATTTAAACTCTGAATGTGCTCATATTATTAAAAGACTGACCTGTTTACTCATTTCTCATTTATATTAAATACATATTTATGACATTTTAATTATAATTAGATATTTTGTAACACCTTAAATACTTTTATATTGAAAAGACTAATGCAGCACAAATTATACTAGCATATAAATATTATCATTATTAGTAATAACATTTACACAGAAAATAGACAAGGAATAATTTATAAAATATTAGAAAAATCCTTAATCCATCATCACCCCTTTGAATACCCCACTGTTCGACAAAACTCTTCTTTCTGAATGAGTAGGGGTCAAACAATCCTACTAATTTAAAAAATATAAAACATTTATATGAACAGGTGTATTTTGCCGGTGATTAAAATCAGCATGTTAGTAAAAACACTACATCATCAAATTTGCTATAAATTAGCTTTTCGCTCACAAAATTTATATTCTTTTTAAACTACACAACCATGTTCTAGCTCTCTGGGTGCACAACCGATTTTCCAGATAAATTTTTAAAGCAACAGCAAAATACAATCTGTTCAATTCTAGTCGGTATACACAGCTAGTATGTGTCTGTACATACACAATTGGACACAAATAACAACACAGAATGGTTCATATCGAAACTTTCAATTTACTCATATCATTATCATATCTATCAGACTTAAACAAATATTATAACCGCAACATACCTATATATCTTACAATATAAAATTCTGCCTTATAAATGTCCTTTTTGCCAAGAGAATGGTACTCAGATTTCTCACCACATTGCATAATCAGAGTCGTCCATGTCAAAGATGGTGAAGAAACCGAGGATGGTCAGATACACTACAACATTTCCGGCCAGAGTCAAGTAACAAGCTGCCCAAACAATCTGAAATAATAATGACATACTTGTAATATATATATGTATATATATGTTACTTAAAATGTTTGCAAAATATATTAAAGCTTCACTAAAGAAATTGAAACCAAGCAAAAAAACCTAATCTAAAAGTTTTGGTATCATTCATTTAATAAGTGGGAAAGATAGTCCTGTTCTTTTCCTTTGAATTATTTTTCTGTTTATTGTTACACTTAAATGATGTACTAAAGCCGAAGACCCTCTTAAATAAATTTGAGATATAATAATCTACATAAGCATTGATTAATCTGCAATTTTGGTATTTAATTTGCGCTACTGCATTTTTGTGTAAGCCATGCAATAATTAAAATTCTGAAATGTTAAGTAATCTAAACAATTACTTTTAATATGTAAAATTTGTACACTATGGTTAAATATTCCTACCAATATTTTTATATTTATTTAACAAACATTTTCTCTTTATATTTTATCAGTATTATGTACAAGTAATCCTTTTAAGGATGACTACAAGTGACTAATCACTTATAGGTACTTGTGTTTTAGAAAATAAAAAGCAAGATAAATTTATTAAATATTTCTTGTAAGAGGTTGTCACTGATGTGTCTGTGAGCAACACTTCCAACATTAATACTATGATGATATATAAGAATGGTACAGTTTTATAATAAGCAATTATGTGATATGAAACACAAACTTTCTCCCATGTTATATTATATAACAAAAATATGTAATGTATTGAAAGAGCAGCAATTTAATTATAGTGTTTCTTTCAGTAACTATGACTGATTTAAAACTACTGTGGCTTTTTTGTTTCATTCAATGATAAAAACACATTTAGAGTCAAATTGATTAGCAACATAAAATATAGATTAATAAAACTTACAACAGCAGATCGAGCCAGTATAATCGGTAAGGCAAAAGTGCTGACGAGGATGCCCATGGTGATGAAGATAGCAGTTTCCATGCATGGCGAGTGATTGCTTCCGCTAGAGTCAGTGTGCCGTCTCGCTATCATGGTTGGTATGGGGCATAGAACATAGAACAGCACTACAAAGAATGCATACCAAGATCTGGAATTCAGAAACAGTTAACTGAGTGGGATAGATTAAAATACACAAAATATTTAGAAAATTTAATTTATAACTATAACATGCAAATTGACTAAAGTTTGAGACTCCTTGGTATTGATATAATGTAAAAATTGTTTTATGATCTATAAATATTTTATTAGAAGAAACTAAAAAGGTAAATATATAACCAAACTATTGTAATAGTATAAAATATTGTATTTAATTTTCATTTTCATTTTATAAAATATGTTATTTTCATATAAATACATGTTATGAATTAAAAAAAAATATTCAAGAAGGGCAATCAATACAAGTTTCCAATAAACATGTTGGTGTTATTAACATGTCTCTGGCTATTATCAGCTTAGAAAGATTTAACTTTTTTGTGAGTAGACATAGCTTCAGCCAATTGTGTTTATACGAACATAAATAAATTTTTGCCCTTTAAATAAAAGTGTGATCATAGAAATTTTGTGCAAGAATGCAAGCAGCCTTCTTAAAAGGGCAAGGTATGTAATGTGTATTAATGATAAAAAGACAATCAGTGTATCCAGTACTGATATACACTTGATGTTCATTGCAATATAGTTCAACTAATATTTAAATGTGTTATACCTTGAGTTTCCAGTCTCACTGGGCATGTAAGAAACAAAAATATGCATCCATAAATGGCAATAAATGTCACAATAACTAAAAGATGTACCTAGATTTTAACATAGGTACATGTCTCGTAATATTTTAATTCTTTTTACTACACTTATTACAATTTAATTATGTATATTTTTGATGTTAGTTTTGAACTAACAAATTTTTATATAATAATCAGGTTAGTAAGAATTTTTTTATAGAAAATATGTTGTAGTTTGCTTCTGGTATCTATAAATAGAATAGAGATTAATAGAACATGTGTTTACTTACTTATATATAGCACAGGCCAATATAACAAATGTCATTCCAATCGATCCAGCAAAGGCCAATGACACAAGACTGTAAAATTTGAAACAAATAATTAACAAAAGACCACAACACATGATGATCCAGAGAAGAAACCACAAAAATAGGTCACTGGATAGCCCTAAAACTATTCTTAAATTGTACCTTAATAAAATTTTATACAAAACATCCATTGAAATTTAGAGAGAAAAATCTAGAAGGCTTATAATCACAACAATATGTCAGGTTCAAATACAAATATTGGTAAATGTAACATCCCACAAGATATCCCTGTAAAGATGGTCAGAGAAGTGTAGTACACTCCCACTTTTCACCAGTTAGAAATAGGTGGTGAGCCCGTCTATGTATGTTAAATGTTGAGAATTTAACATTCAGGTAAAAATAGCATTACGTATTCCAATCCTCAGCTAATATGGTGAAGTTCTATACACACCTGGTACCATACACACATTTCTATTGATGTCATTTCTATTGATTGATGATTGAACTTAAATTATTTGATTACTCTTTATCTTGAAAGTATCATTAAGTACATTAAATGTACAGTCTGAATTTGCCACATCATTCATATAAATTAAATTATTAGTGTTACGTAGTTTTTGATAGCCTTTTGAATGGAGGTCTATTATGTTTTATAAGGCATAGGACACCATGGAATGGAAACCTGACTTACTATGAGTATAATTTCGTTGTGATGTGAAAGGAAAATATTTTTTGGTATATACCAGTATATACCAGTCTGCAAACATTTCAAGAACATAGGGAAAATGAATCAAATATATTAATTCTATGGTGCTTATTTGCTATATCTTTTTAGAGGTTTTATTGAACTCATTTAAATATTTCTGAATGCTTTGTTAATCAAATGTTTACAAGCGGAACTGCTGATCGAAAGGACCTGGGTTCAACCCCGGTGTCAGTATCATTTGGTTTTTCTAACTTAGAATTCCTAGTAGTAACCCAGAATCTGGAAGCAAAATGAAATATCATTGATGAGCCCATTTTTCTGATTTATAATCAAGCTGTCACTGCCACATGGCTACTGTCCCTGTCCTCATCATCCTAATTTTAAGGTCATCCAGTTTATCCACACTACTGCTAATATGTCAATGGAAAGAGACCTCACGACCTCACATTAGCATTTTATAATTTCCTTAAACCATTTGATACACATATATAGCATTTATATAGGTAAGACAATACAAATGAATTTAAGAGCATTTGCACACAGTTGAAAAGATATTTAGTGCATAACTAAAAATTGCACACAGTTTGCACAGTTTAAAAATTGCACACAAAAGCATTTACACACAGTTGAATAGATATTTAGTGCACAACTAAAAATAGGATAAAACAAGAGATAACAAGGTATGAATTGTTCAAAATGTTTTGTCACATAGAGGAGGAAAATCCAGGATAATTAGAATGTTGGTATTTATTGTCAAAAAACATAAGTGAATATAAAATGTAGGAAAACCAGTTAATGGACAGTTTGAGCAAATATTTATTATCAGTGTGCTAATGCCATATATAGATGACTTTAAAACTGAGTTTTTGAGGAGAGGTATCAAAAATACATAGAAACCATACTATAGTGGTAAGACTGTGGAATAAGGTGGGTGTGAAATAAGGAATAAGTGTGTGTTGTATTATCATGATAGCTGTGATGGCCTAGTGGTTAAAAATTAACCTTGTCACATCTTAGGTCATGGGTGCCAAATCTGGTGTACACCTCTTTATAATAAATGTGTGTTTTAAAATTAATTATTACTTGCTGGTACTAAAGGAAACCATAATGAGAAACCTTGGCATACCTTAGAGTTCTCCATAAAGTTTTCTGAAGTATCAAGTCTGTTCTAATTCATCAAGTCTGCCTATTTCTCACATGACAAGCTATGGCTTAATTCTTTGCATTACGATCAGAGAAGCATGTCCAATTGCTTGCCTTAACTGCCTTGTTGGTTCCATGATGGGGCATGAGTATAAGTGAAGAACTGTAAGAGTGTACTACACATCTTTGCCTACCACGACAAGTATTACAGGAGTGATGTTACCCATGTCAAACAGTGGAACGATAAAGGGGTTGGCTGTGATGTTTTTAGGATTTTCTGATGTCTGTGTTACTGTCAACATTACTGATATTTTTAATGAAACTACTTTTTCTATAATTATTTCAATCCACAACATATATTATGTATGTTTCACTAACTTTGTGTGATGTTGACGTAACTTCTCAATAAGTAGAGCAACACCTATAACTATAAAATAATACTGAACGAAACCAATGTGCAATCCAATTATATCTATCTTCTTAGTTGGGTAGGCATAGACACTCATTTTCTTAAGTCCAAGTACTATAGTTACTTTTATGCCATAATATGCGTATACAAGTTCGCGTACGCAACAAAAATTGAAAAACAGCAAATATTTCTGTCTCGACAGTCTATTATTCGAGATAGTCTATTTATTTACTATCCACTATATGTTATTGTTAAACAAAACACAAAAAATACAAAAGCATTTCTTATTTTCTCAAAAAATGTTTAGTCAATGTTCAATAGAACCCGAGACTTCATTAAAATTCCGGTTTTCGTTCACATTTAATCATCACTAAACAAAGATTGACATAGCCAAAGTCTAATATAAACAATAATAAAACTTACCCTGTATTCCATGACGATTACATGAAAAGAGAAAATGTTAAATTAATCAATGATTAACAAAAATGTTTGTAAATAATAGTTTGCGCATTATGAGTCACTGCGAAAATTATTAAACAGGACATAGTTATTTTTGGCTTAAAACACGATATACATACCTTTAATTCCAGCCATCTTAATCGTTATTTTATTGTGGATTTTTGCTCTTATAAGAAAGTTATTCCTACCGCTAGATGTGAAGTATAATTAAAATAAAATAAAAAGCAATGCGAAACTGAAAACTTCAAAGTTACTGAATGGAGAAGGATGGACAGCACATATAGACTACAGATTCTTCTACACACACAATATTATATTAATTAAACCTTTCAAATAATTTCAGTAACTCGATGGTCGTTTCAATCGATTATTCGGACATGTACTTATAATGTCTTTAGTATATTATTAATTTTGAATTATACTACATTCACAACTAAATTGGGTTGTAAATTAAGTAAATGTTTTGATAGAGATCAAATAGCCCAATTAAGAACAATAATATCCGCGAGAAATCTTTAACTCTTACCCGTTACATTACTAAATCTTAACAAGTCTGAATAACCAAAAATATTGCTTAATTCTTATAAAATTGAAAATATTTATCATATAATAATACAAGGTATAGAAGATACTACAAGTTTAGATCTCAAATGTATAATATAACGAAAATTGTTTACTAAAAAGTTTCTATTAATTTTGAATTACCAAAATTAATAGAAATATTTTAGTTTCAAATTTATGTTGCCTATCAACTTAATTTATGACTTTATTTTTAGATATCATATTAAAATCGCGATTACATAATCGAATAGATTAGATGAAATGTAATGTCTATCTTCAAAATTCTTTATACTCATGTTAATATTTTTTATCTGTACTAATGCTGCTCATTAAAATAAATTATCTTTCTAGGTAGCAATAGAACAGGAACAAAAAGGCCCAAATTATGTGTGTGCTGGATAATCTAAAATTATACTGTATAAAAACTGTTTATAGCTGCGTAAAATTTTAAATATAAAAGTGCAAACATTAAAACTGCAACTATTATTTTCATTATTATAAAGTACGTTGGACTGCCTTGTTAGTCGAATGGTTGCAAGCGCGATTGCTGATCCAAAGGACCTGGGTTCAACGTCAAGTCGGGTACTATAAGTCTGTTATAATTTGAAATTCCTACTATATACATTCCAGTAGACTCACCCGCTATTTCATAGTGAATATAAGTGGTGCAACGTGGTGTATTAAACTGCTCTGCCTGGGCTTTCAGGTTTTATAGGTGTGGATTTTATAAATACAGGAATGTAAAGTTTTAGATTCACACAACGTAGTCGGTTAGTTCTAAAATCTTAATGTGGCAACAAAGTATAATTGGAGCATTGGCAGGATAACAAATAATGCCAGTGACAGGCATGTCATTGTCATTTTCTGTCGATCACGCTCGAACGAATGTATTCGTATGCCTCAACGTCTGACATTTGAACGATGAATTTGGTTTGTTGACAAAAAAATAAAACTTTATTGAGATTAGACATTAACGTTAAATA
This sequence comes from Protelbella ruficauda, assembly GCA_018245795.1. Taxonomy (NCBI): domain Eukaryota; kingdom Metazoa; phylum Arthropoda; class Insecta; order Lepidoptera; family Hesperiidae; genus Protelbella; species Protelbella ruficauda. The sequence continues at coordinate 656 of DWED01000106.1, read as the reverse complement.
GTTAATAAAAGTACAATCTTCACAACATGGATGACGATGCTGAAACATATAAATTATGGCGCATTCGAAAAACAGTTATGCAGGTTTGTCTTAGGTTATATTGGAATATGTGTTTCACGCCGAAATTGCGTTAAAATATAATAATCTCTTGTTTGATTGCATATTTTACATCTTTTTTGGTACAGAAAAGAAAACTTTACAGTTAATGTATTTTTTTCTATTACTAACATTAACAACTTCTGCTTACTTTTTTATTACTATAATAATAATATACACTTTTTCATCAGTTATGCCATGACCGAGGCTATCTAGTGACTCAGGATGAATTGGACCAGACTTTAGAGCAATTTAAAGAACAATTTGGAGACAAACCCAGGTAATTAAAACTTTAACATCAGACAGCTATATTTGTCCACAGGTGTACATAGAGGAATATAATGCTTCCACTTTTTACTTTTTCATTTAAAACTAAATGGATGATGTCCAATGATTTTCTTTTTATACATATAAAATTAACCACTTAGTAAAAGGAGCTAAATTATTTGAAGATAAAGCTTTTATAATATAAGCCATTAAAAATTTCTGAAGAATTGTTAATAAAAATTTTATAATTTACTTGTGGAAACTTAAAAATTTCATACTTGTACTGTAGGGAT
>DWED01000105.1:0-14717 GCA_018245795.1 Protelbella ruficauda | reverse complement strand
ATGTAATGAAAGTATATGTGGAATAATCGTTTGTATATAATGTATAATAACGGTGAAAGCAAAAGTGATGAAACATATACATCCTCTATTTCTGAATAATTTTCTTTAAAGCAAGTTAAGCGTTTCAAGTCGTCTTTGGTCTGCGTAGTAGACTGTGACCTTAACCTTTCTCACTTTGACAGGTGACTCATGTCCAGCAACGGAACATTAAAAGGGTTGTAGTTGATGATGTAATAGAAATCGTAATTTTTGTACGTGTTTGATAAACACTAAGTTGCCAGACGACGCAGCCGTAAATCGACGTCGAAGTAATTTATAAAATGTTTCATTAGATATTTGATTAAGTTTTACTGTTACTTCGCCACGTTATGGAGTATAAAGAGTCAGCCAGACATTAATTTTTTCATTCGCTTCTATCTATTACACTTCCCACTCAAGAAATCGTTCGTAGCTCGTAGGCCGAAAGTATGATATTGTCATCTCGCAATGACGTAACGTATGATTTGAGCTATGTATACTCTAAATTGAGTGTGATTGATCGCTCCTGTCGTTATCGTATGACTCAACGCATCGGCTTCAGGATAAGAGTTTTATAGTTTATTAATACGACACGTTATTGTCTGTAATTATTATTACCAAAATGTCTCTCTTTCTATCTATCTATATCTCTTTAAATTGATAAAAATCATGACCAAAATTTACTGACATCACAACGAACGTCATGGCTTATTTTCTTGTCATATTCAACAAATTTCTTAGTCACGATTAATGTATTGAATGTTTTGTGAACTGAAATCAAATTTTATCTAACAATAACAATTATTTCTATTCAACAAGGAACCCACCTCGCCCTCGATAACACAAAGAACTTTAGTCCCTATCGTCTGCCTATATCGCATTGTTAGTTGAGTTTTATCGATTTCCTTCTACGCTCTCTAACTTACTTTTATGGGAATCCAAACGCAAATTCCTCTTGTTATTTCTATGCACGCTAAAAGGAATGTCCCCCTTAAGTGAAACTGAATAAGGTGGCTTATTGAATGAAACAAAATGCAATATAAAAACAATACAATCAAACAAACGAATTGAGAGATAAAGTGTTAATTATCGAACGAATCTTTGCCATTAATCCAACAATCGTAGTTTCATCGGGAAACCGAACGAGAAATGCGCGTAGGCGCAGCATTGCCGCGGATAAGGCGCTGATATATTGGTCCAAGTTTTTATAATATAAATTATATAGAACAATATACATAACCGCCACAAGACATGGCCAAAAATTTATCTTGAAAGGCATCCTCACAAAATGTTTAGAAGCGCTTAATAAGAATCATGGTTTGCGCATGTACGTCCATTTTGTAATACTCAGTTTGATTTGTGAGAATTGCAAGTTGTAAGAACATTAATTGGCGACATGAATATTGTTCATATTTGTTATTTGTATACGTTCTCGGTGGTAATTAGCAACGATCAAATCGCCGCCAGTGCTCCCTCGTCTGCCAACATCCTAACCCTGCGCATGAATCGATGCGATGCTATCTGCCCAGCGGCGCCCGGCCGTCACGTCATGCGTGCCCGCGCAGCTACATTCCTTCTCATTTGCTTTCCTTGCGGGGTCATTAACCACGCTGGTTTTTTTCTCTAAAAGTAGGCCTAATCTATTTATGTTCAATAGATTCTACCCTGAATCTTAAATGTTTTGGCTTTATAAATTCTCTGAAATAAATATATCTACGGCTATCAGATTGCAATGATTGTTAACAACATCCAACGTTCAAAGTAAAAGCAATAAATACATATGACCTTTTAGCTATATTTATCATCGTCATAACACTTGCAAATACAGAAGCGTGTAGCAGAAATACAGAAGATCGTAAAACTTCTCGCTTGATAACTACAATTCGAATCCAAATTAAACCCTCGACGATTGCAGCGCGAATCGGTAATGGGAACGCGATCCAGGACAAAAACCAACGGTCGAGCAGTTCCAACAAAAGCTGAATTTCGCGCCAATCAGCGGTTCGAGCATCCGTTTTAATGACGAGATCGAACAGATTAGGTACTAAATGAACAGCGTAATGAATGCCGCAGGAAGTGCCACAAAGGATCCGTACGTCACCGGCCAGACCAACAAAGGGGGTATGGGAACTGATAAATAATTAGATTAAAAACAACAGTCCGTAAAACAGGCGCCTGCGAATCGATGTTTCCGCTATTGCACAAAAATGAGGCCCGATTATTGAATGGACGCAGGATGCAGTTAATTAAATGAACGAATGAATGACTTGTAAACTATAAATGAACAAAAAAACTACGAACCTAAGGCCTATGGTCACATTGATTCATCTAAACCTGTACTAATTTCACACTAACCCATAGGTATATGTTATGGAATATTAACATGTTTTTTTCCTATTTACAGAGAGCTACTTTGGCTGAGAAGGAGGTGACCACGCTAAAGGAGCAACTAGCTACAACAAGCCCGACCCCCTTACAAGCCAACGTGCCACCAAAGACCAATGGCACTCACTTAGAACCTACTAGGGACCAGGCCACAGAGACCAGAATACCAGACGGATTCAGTCTAGATATCAAAGAAGAGAAAAGAAGATCACCTGAAATTGATGAGGATTTAGAACATAAGATAGAAATGGCTGCTACGGCGAGGAGCAATAGTAACTCATCGAGGAGCAGTCCAATAGTGAACCAGGGAGGCAACTTGGAGAATGAGCTCGCTGCCAAAGAAAAAGAGGTAACAACTATTTTGTATTATTCGCGTATAACTGAAACAAATGTTAATATAAATCATCTTACCTATTAATGTTTCCTTATTTTTTATAAATTATTATTATAAAGTCATAAATATGTGCCAGACGTATTAATAATCTACACTATTACACAAATAAAACACACATAAAATAGCGAAACGCAACATTATATTAGAATCAAAATCATCAAATGCTTCACAAAAGTAAAGTTAATCTAACCTAAATTATATAACATTGATTTAAGTTGAGTTTTAAACTTGGTCAACAACCGGACATAAAGTACAAACAATGGGCGATAAATTAAAACCTCAGAAGATTCTGAGATCCCCAGATCCCCAGCCGACGTATCCAACTTCCCGTATAGATAAGCGTGAGTTGTGCGTATGAGGTCACCCGGTTAACTGGTAGAAAATTACAGAGGATGCAATAGCCTTGGCGATGCGCCCGCTCTTATCGAACGTAACATACGATCAATAAATCAATTACATGTGCGGGGGCATCGCTGAATTGGATTTGACAGTTGGATAGATCTAGTGATGGAACCAGCTATCGATGCTCCATAAACATTTTCACTGATAACAGAACAAGTTGGGAATGAAAAGATTTACATATTGATTCAAATTCGATCGATTTAGCAAGTTATTAATTGAATAGAAATTCAGACAGATTAGACTACTGTTACATTTTTCGTTACAAACTTCAATCTTGCAAGTGAAATTGAAAAAAAAGGATATAGTAAATTATAACCGTCTTCACTCTTTTTAGAAAACTTTCTTTAACTTGAACTATAAGATAGAATCGGATCGATGGTATGGGATTTTCAAACCTATGAAGCTGACACGTATCGATGTTCATCGATACCAATTGCCTTCAACAACACTACACAAGGGGAACAGGATACGTTCAATGGAATGATTGATCGGCTCCGAACGGTCGGTAATCCTTGCACTAAATAAATATCACGGTTTATGAGCTCCAGAAACAATATAACTCTTTCTTCATATTAACTTTTGATTCTTTCATCACCGATCTCAGAACTATTGTTGGAAAAAAGGGTAGAAGATAAGAAAAGACAATAAAATAGAGTTATTCATATGCCGTAAGAAGTACTAATGAGAATATTTACTTTTATTATTATTTACATTAAAATGTTTTTAATAATCCATGAAACAACATGTTATAAATGGCGATGTGTGTGGGTGTATATAATTACACATTTGATAGCTAAACAAAATGAATAAACAAAGCAAGTGTTGATCGAGTAACATTGTACTAAATGGTCTCAAATGGCGTTACTTATTGATAGTGGTCAATCAATCAGTATTATCGACGGCCGTAATAGATGGAGTTGAACCCGTTGGAGAGGCGGGTAAGGGAAGTGATGCTGCATTAAAATCAATTTAGCTATTTATTTGCCGACCATCGTCGAAACATTACCACCCACGCTCGTATCCGTTGACACTGGCAGAGTGCATAGACACCGAAACTAATTCGAGTGATAAATTCTGTATTATCAAGACGGATCATCTCGGAATTATTCGCCTTCAGCGACGTGACACAATACATGCGGATGTTAAGTTGGCGTGATAGGGTTAAATGAATGGGAGCAATTGTTCGAGTGTCACTCTTGAGGATAGAAGAATACTAGTAATGTGACTATCACACCGTATTTGGTTTTTCGTTGTCTTCCAAACGCATCTGCATTGCGATTGGTTATTCATACTTTTACTGAAATATCAGTCTCGGCGTATTAATGGCTGAAGTATGCTACTCTGTGCTGACAAAATTTGTTAATCGTTTTACAGTGATCGTTTCTACTTGTAAAGCAAGGATTTTGAAATATCTCTATCAAAATTTGTAATCCCGCCTCTTAATATGAATAATTTGAAAGCCGACATTTTGTAAACATTGCCCATCCCCTGAAAGACTTCTTTAGTGGGATCATACAAAGATTTTTCGTGCATTCAATTTTCCAGCGGAGCAAATGAAATAGGCATCGTTGAGAAACAAAAGGGTCCTCCAATTCAGTAGTAGCGAGAAATTTGGCGATTCAATACGGTAATGACTGCGGATGAATGGATGCATTTAGGCATTTAGGACTCTGTTGCAGGCTTCTTTCAATCTGCAGTGCGTGGGCTGCATGCACTTGAATGAGCATCGAGTGTTTCGGCAGTTCATTCGCCGCTTTGTGAGATAGTTTTTATTGAAGCGCTTCAAATTAATTACTCCTTGGTGTTGTCGTTGGGATGTGATTCAGGTGAATAAATATATACAATAAACGGGTATGTTTTTGCGATTTCATGTTTTCCTGTCAAGTAAGTAATTTTGTTGTTTTAAATTTAGCTTCACAGGTGTCAGCATTAGTTTTTATAGCATTTGGATATATTTTAAATTTTGAATACAATACTTTACTAATGGTGGTAAGGTTTAAAATTATCCATGAAACTTGATGATATATCTATATATAAGAATATTGAAGGCAAAAGAAGATTTGTTTTTGTTGACAATTACACAACAAACTTCACAGCCTGTGTGTTGACGGACGGTACACAAACTTTTATCAATGGAAGTAACCGCAGCGTTTGGAGTGGATTGTTAAGAATTGGGTGGATGGAAACATTCCAAATTCACTCAAAGAACCCATAGCGTTCAAAGCATCCTTTATTTCGCACACAATATTGATCTATAAAGGACTTGGTGACTTTCACAACTTCTTATTAACCCCATTCGCCTACCGAACTTCGTGTTCTGTTTTTTTCCGTCGTTTTTTTTTTCTTGTTTCAAATCTCAGTCGAATTTAATTAAGTTGCGATAGAAGGGTGGTGGTCGCAAACATTATTTCTTTTTGATGGCTGCCGATAAACGATTCGGTTCAGTTATGAAACAACTTTTCTGATTATGGCTTCTCTGAATTGGTTTTGATTGGAAAGCAGTTTTCATTTACCTTTTGCTAGAAAAATTGGAAAAAATGTAATACGTGTCGAGTTCGAGAATTCATTTTATAGTATTTAAATTTGGTACGATAACCAATTTGAGTAAAGGGTAATAATAATTTTTAATATAGTAAATATTATAGTTAAATAACAAACATATATTTTGCTGCTGATTTCGCCAAACTAAATCAAACACCACTCGAACCTAACAGTTGACAGCGCCGGTCGTATAAATCAAAACACCTTTCTTATAAACCCAACTTTCAACTCAAACGCTAGATGGCGTTGTACTAAATTCCGGACTGTAAATTCTCAACGTCACTCCCGCGCGAGACTTGAAAGAGTGATGACGCTATTTTTGTGTACACAAAAAGGAAAACACTCAAAATTAGTTTATGACGACTGTCTGTCGTTCGATTTATTTTAATTTTGTTATTTTTGGTTCACGCACGCGTTTCTCTTATTAGGTTTCGGCCGTCGTAAACTCGCGACGGTTCGGTAGTGAATTATCTTTGTACCCACATGACTAATGATGTATGGCCGGAATATGGACGATTTTAGACTATATTGACACGTATCGATATCATTTATAATCTCAATTACTTGGCAACTGCAGTAGGCGCAAACTTTGCCAACAGAACCGTTGTTCTGGTGCCAATTTTGTTTGACATCTGCTCCTGGAAAGAAAAGACATAAGAAGGAGAAACATTACTATTTTTTATTACAGTAATTGTTTTTGATACAGGATTCAATGATACATTTCAAGTGCGATCGGAAGTGAAACGGAGTCCAGCCGTGAAATTGTTGATTGCCTTTGACCTGAGCGAGATGTCAAACAAGACAAACGCGCCTCTAATCGCAGTCAATCAAAGAGAAAGCAACGGATCCGAAACGTCGACAAGAGATGCAATCAGACGCCCCATCAAACGCAACCTATCATCTCTGAAATCGCCACGCACGATAATTTAATAACAAAAAACCTAGAGATGCTGAGCAGGAAAAATTGACACAAATTCGACTCTATCTGCAGATGGATAAGGCGAGCAATCTCCACTGAACCCCGTAATTACACGCGAGACACGCAAGCGTATACATGAAAGCAAATGTCAAACTCACATATTTATTTCCAAGTATTGAATACCGGGCGGCGGTTCTCGGAAGGTGGCGCATAAACATCATCGTGTCGATGATGAAAGCGATGTGATTCTTTGTACTCGATGCTGATTAGTCTAATTTTAACGGCGGCCAAAATGAGGATCATAATTCTGATCGCACACCCAACGACAATGTAGCGAGCTGGGATGTCGATAAATTTTTCATGCATCGAAATGTTACAATGTGTTCTCAACCTCGGGCTACATAGCTTCGTGTCATCAGCGAATAAATAAACGACAAATGTTACGCTGTTACAAGGTGTTACAACTGAGAACAAGATACATTTTCATAATGAATATATTATATCAACTGCCATTACAAAATATCGCCAAGTGTTAAAGCATGCATTGCTACTAGAAACAGAAGGATCCACAACTTATTTTTTCCATGTAAAGGTAGCAAAAGCAACATGTAAACAAATTGGCGTGCCGTTATCAAAACCTCGTTTGCGACGAGAAACGTAATATCCAATGAAGTTTGTTAGACAGTCGGCAACGCTTTAATAACCTCATAATTAACTAAAACGAAGACGGCGGTGGCACATGCACAGTTTATTTATACACGCCGAGCGTCGATATTCCGAAGCCAACTCGATAGATTCATAGCAGCCGACATCAAAGGCTCGACATTAATCATAACTCACATCAATCGCCGGTGAAACAGTTCTGTTTTTATTGTAAATCAGTATTAAAAAGCGACAGCGCGGGGGCATGAATCAAACGTGCGCCTCAAGACGTCAACGTATGCGATAAATTCGTGAAATGTAAACAAAAAAAGTCTTGGTCCGATTAGACCACCCCGCAGTGCACCTGTTGAATCTATTAACGGGTCGCGGCATTGACGCTCGCGCACGGGATGCTGATAATATCAAAATCGTCCGCGGCCATAACGACACGCTCCAGTATAATGCAATGCGTATGAAAAATCGAGGCGATCAGTCGAGCAGAACGTCCCACTACAACAGATAACAAACAAACATCAAACAAACATGCTATCGTGCAAATCGACTGTGGAAATACTTCGTTTTTTTTTTTGTAATTTACTCAACGCAAGTACGACGCGCGGACTAATAAAAGTTATACTTCCTACGAAGTGATATTTATGTATGTACTACGTCTGGCTTCCATCTTTTACGATCGTCAACAGTTACATATTTAATGTTCGAAGTTTATCAACATTTCTTTCTTATGCAGGTTTTAGTGAAGCAATAAATTATTTATCTTCAAAGACTCGCTTATTTTCAAACTTTTGTTTCTCCTACACAGCAATATTCGGTTTTACAACTGACGTCACTGGCATTATTAAGTAAACGAGGTACACAGGGCAACGCATTGTGCAGGAATGCGACATAAAATCGCATACCATTATAGACAAGATTGTTATAATTATAAGAACGAAATTGGCATGTTGTTTGATTAGCGCAATCGTCTATTCTTTGAACTTTGATGTGTGAAAGCCATAAATCAAAAGATAACGCTGATGAGTTGATAACAATTTCGACAAAGACACGAAGCCTATTAAAGTATTCTAATGATATCATATTGCACCTTTACTCACGTTCTTAGTCAGCGGTTTACATAACTGAGTCAGTCTGAAAAATCTGAAGGAATGACACACCGTGTTGAAACAACGTAAATTGCCGTTTGATATCTTTGTAAACAATATCCGTTGACTCTTTTGCTCTCGATCGCCTAAGTAATGTCGTCTCTTTCTGAAATAAACTTGGAAGCGATATCACAAACGTCTTTTTGTGAGTGTCGCCTCTTTGTGGCGCTTCCAGAATATTTCAAGTTTAATAAAATAACACGCATCTGTTTCTACTATATTTTGGGACAGTCTTTGAAATGTCGTATTGAAGAAACGCGTTAATATTGGGTTTCAAAACGGAACGTATAATACTTCGAATTGTCCTAGTGATTTCTAACCTAATTCGTCACGAAATACAGTTGTCTCTTAAAACTGAAATGTTCACTTTCGAGCCAAGTGGTTCTCTAGTAGATCCGTCAGCGTCTTTTCATCACTTTTCACGTTCTCATGTGTTGAAAAATATTTATTTCACGCGTCAGATATTGGCGATACACTTGCTTTGATCACAGTGTTGTAACGTTATGTAATGTTTAATTAACATATTTTGCGCAAACGTTGAGTTATCATCTTATTTCAATTATTTATTCTCATTACATTTTTTCGCTGGTTTCGTTTATAAATTCTAGTTAATCAATTCAGGAATTGTATCTGAAGTAACTTGCAGCGAAATGGGTCGTAGTTTAGACCCAGTAGCAGCCACCAGTGTTTATCTAAAGTCTTCTTCATCCTTATTACTCACTATAAATTAATCAGTCCTTCCTAAAAAGTATGAATCGACTGTAAATTGCTTTAACCATACTTATAACCAAAATAACTTATGATTGCGATAATACACAATCGCTTACTAATTGTTAATTTGTTTTTGAATTTCAAATGTGAATATAAAAATTAATATTCAATTACCAACTACATTGCTATGCTGATTTTCTATCTTTTTTTCATTTATTTATGCACTTGCATAAATCAACATAAGTGATCACAAACACTAATGTATTGAGTTTCAATTATCTGCCTCACCGCCTACAGCCGTCATTCTGAGGAGTTATTGTAATGGCAAATTAATATTGATGGTCCGATTCACGTACATGTCGAACTAATTACGGACCTATAAATAATACATTAGCTCGTCAAACATGATAATTCGATCACGTTTTATCTTGGAAATATCGGGACAGCTATCAATATCTTTCTTAACTATGGGATCCGTTCTCAACGAGAACTATGACTGAAATTTTAATCAACCAACCCTCTCTCCAGTTCCTTATTTATTCCAATGGGATTTTCTAGATTTATCAACAGTTGTTAGTATTTTATCTGGGCAGGTAAAAGAAAATATTTGTCTTTTAATATATTCTTATTGAGTTTAAATGTTCTACCATCGGGAATTTAATATAAATTTAAGTGATCAGCTAAACTACCTTAACAGTAAACACCACCTTCCAGGTATCGAAGCCTAAACAGACGATGCATTAACATCGATCCTAATAACAGCCACTTTGCGTATTACACCTCTTATTAGAATCGGTGCTTCACACAATAATGGAACTTACAGATCCGACGTCTTAACCAGAATCACTTCACAACGGGGACCAATAAGAGCCAAATTCCATTGGAACCGATCAAACTAAAGTGGTTCCACTTGCGAATGAAATTAAACCAGAAGTTAATGGTGATAAGGTTGGATTTGGATTGGCCTTAAATCTTGCATATGACACATGTCGTCGCATGTTAGTACGGAGCGCGCAACACGTGTACAGAATATGTCAATTCATTATAAACTTTGTGTAGTATAGAAGATGATTTGTGACATATTATCGGTACAAGGCCCTATCTGTTTGTATGTATCCATTAAGGGGGGTATTGTGTGATCGGACGAATTCGGAATTCTGAGTAATTGACGAATTTCATGAACACCGCACGCCGCATAATAGCTTCTGTTTAATTGGTTTCTGCTTCGTAATTGTGTGTATTATCTTAAATTATCGCTTTAAGTTCAGCCTTATTATCTGAGCGATTGAGCAGTGCACGTACAACTTTATTATTAACGACATATTGAAATAAGGAAATAATACTACTCTTATTGACTTTTTTGTTTGTTTTGCTAAGCAAAAAGATAACAAAGAATTTTTGATTAGGAGAAATGTCTTGCAGTCGTTAAGACGGGTCATCTCTATAGAGATTTCTTGAATACATAACCACTGCGAAGCAACTTTTTCCAATTTTCTTATTTTCGCTCCCACCCCACCTGGAACTTCCTCAAACGCAATTTGGCGACGTCCAAAACATCCTCGGCCATTGTTTTCATTGAAATTAATGCTAAAATCAATCAAATCAAACTCCGTGCCCCCTACTTTACTTCTGAACTGAACATTTTTCATCGTTCCCCAAAACCCGAGACAATGGCTACGATTATTAATATTCCGATATAAAAAACATGATTTCTAAACAATAGATTGCGTTAATTTACTCATTACTGATTCATGGGGAGCGCCGGTTGGGGGCGGCTGGGGGTGGACGGGGGTTGCAAAATTTCGAACAGTCACATCCGTTGACACGTTATGGATCTAATGTGAATTCATATTACTAATTGTGTTTTTCTTACAAGTAATATTTCACTTTAACACTTGCGTTTTCTTTAAATTGAATTATTGTTTCACCTTTATATTTTTGAATAACGAATATTATAAGATATACGTTTCATTTTATAAATTTTCAAAAATGAGTATCTATATACATGAAAAAATTTACTATATTGACTTATGATGAAATTACATATGATATGTCACATAGAATCTGATTTGTACAAGTTTCATTGTTACCACCGGATCCGAAATCAATGGGTTTTGAATAGTAACGATAATGTAATACGAAACTTATCCAGGTTCCATAGATACTGTTCTGATTTCATTCCATCAGCTGCCGAAGAAATAAATCATATAAATGTATACAAAAAAGCATAATATACCGCGGGACAAAACAAGCGATAACTCTAATACTTTAAATGACAAAAGATTTGACCACGTGTCGTGGGGTCCGAACTGGTTCTAACCGGTTCTTAATAAAATACCATTCAATCGAATTTGACAGGCTACAACACAAGTGACCGATTGGGCACGCGAGTTGTTACCGCAACTCTATGTCTTATGACAAGGTGGTAATGATTTGAATTGCATGAAGAAATTCGGTTATATTTCCGAACACGGATGTTTGGTATTGGTATTACGCCACCCATTGGTACGAATGCTCACGATGACCAGCTGCCTCTAATCGGAGCAGATCTATTGATACGGGATTTTTAATAGCGAATATAATTGCGATGTCCCATTTTTTTAACACGAACACAAACAGTCACAAGGGCTTGGCTTACAAGACATGCTTTGGTTTTTTTGCTTATGAATATTGAGTTAATATTGTAAGTGATCAATAAAGTATTTGTTTTTTTTTTTGTAAAATGCACTACGTTGAACGCTACATAAACTCATTTGTTCAATTCATTAGCAAATTGCAATATCTGAATAAACACAGTTCTTGCTACCTATGAATATTTATGTCGTTCTAAAAAATGTGTCATTAATATAAATAGTTAATGTGTACGTTTCTGTTCTAAACGGAACTGCACGAACTAGGACATGCTTCTCCACGCTGCTCCAATAGGGATAACCGGAAATAACGAAAACGCCTGATTTCATTTACATTTATGTTAACTACTTAATAAAAACATGGCCGATTTATCTGCCTTTTGAGATAAGTATTTTAAAAAAGTTAGCAAAACGATTCCGTCGATTTAGCATACGCGGCATTCTTCTTTGACATTTGACAGATAATCTATTTCTTTTTAAGTTCACAGACTGCACACGGCCGGTCGATGACTGTTTTGATCGACAGCCCGTCGCAATCGTTAATCGGTAATTGCATTCGCCGCGAAGAAAAAGAAAAAACAACGTTGGCCAGTTCTCACACTTAGTATTTACACAGCTTCATCATTCTTGCTGTGCGATTGCTATACTTTGGATTTTAAGCTGACAAGCTTCCTTACTTAATTACCCCGAACAGTACAGACTGAGATTAATTTACAATGAAATTCAAGTGATAAACTGCAAAGATTTTTTTAATTTATATTAGTTACTGAAATAAATAAATTTTTCCAACATTCCAAACCCACCCCAACAAACATCTCTATTTATTTGCATAGATCACTAGCAGTGAAACAAAAAAAATCCGCCCATCCAACGATACGCCACTGAAATAATTCAATTAAATTGAATATCCGCACGAAACAAAGGCGTCAAAAGAAATGTCTCGCATAAATTATTCCCTTTTTTTGGCCTCCACTTCATTGTTGAAGATATCGTTAATATTAATTTTTTGACACGGAAACAAACGTATTTTAATATTCAGCCCTTTGTTATTGTAATGATAGCTTCACGCCGATACCTCGACGAGTTGAACCTGGTTTTATTCTGTTGAAGTTATTACTCTTCTTAAACTATATAAAACATAGCAACACCCCTTCATTGTTAACCCCTTTCAATGATGGACATAAGTTTCTTCTTAAAATGAATAGGGTTACGGGTATAGTGTACCATGTTGGCAAAAGGGGGTTAGACCTCCACATGCCGTATAGAACACCAGCTTCTCCAAATTTTAATCGTCAATGCACTTTTGCTTAGAAACACATAAATAAAGAGAACTATCTAATTTTATGAATATAGTTTGTCCCAAATTGCAATATGTACTATTACACAACATTATCTCCAGCATTCAAAGCGTGACAGCATTAATCAGTTCGTCTGTGCAACAGCTTAGGTTATCATTCGCTCTAATCCTTCAGATGTTGCTCTGTCAAAGCGGTTAAATCGTTTCTGTATTACTCGCATAAATAGCTTCTTGTCGTGTTATTACGGTCACTAATGAAATGGAAGGATGATTTGTGAAAGGTTGCAAGCTGAAGCTGAACGTGGCAAGGGGAAGTCTGGGGTAAGACTAGTTACTAAGGACCTGTATTCAACAGTGGAGTGAAACAAGTTGATGATGATGTTACTAAAGTACTTTCCTATTCAGGGTCTTCTCATTTAAAGTCCGTCGTAGACATTCATGGGCAATTTGAGCCATGCAACGTTAAATATAAAACTATAGCGTTTGTCCATGGTTCTTATTAATTTTAACGTTTATATTACATTGTAACGCCACATATACCAGATCCAAGATAAGGTATTATTTTCCTTGAAACAGTAAAATGTATTATTTACATTCATATTCAAGCAGATGCAAATAGAGCAATGTAAAAATTAAGACTACATAAAATATAATGATAAACTCTACATATACTAAGGTTTCTTTGTATGAATAAACCATTTAACCATCAATCTATATTGGAGCAACGTAACATGTTTTCATATTGTCTTCTTTTTGCACATAAACCCAATCTCCATGCGTAGGGGATAAGACGTGCCACTAATAATGGATAAAATAACCGTTACACATGTTTGTAACATTACATAACGTTCATTTTTCTCGCTTTAGACACAATTGGCACGTGTATCGACAGTGGGTGATCGATACTGCGAAGAAGTCAACGGCCCTCTTATCGACCAGAGGTCAATAATAACTGTTTTCGTACAATACACCAATTTTTTTATCAATCGAACGTTACGCTCATTCGCATATTGTCAAAGTTCGTGGTTTATAAACATTTATACATGGTTTATAGACGTATAAGGGGAATTATTTCCATATAGTTGTAACTATTAAAGATCGCTAAAAAATATACGAAATCGCGTTAAAACGTGAAAGCGTTTCGTCTATACATGCAAACGGCTATATTTTCAATTACTTCATTATACATTCCAAAAACATTTAAATTTCTCACTGAACATTGTATTAATAAGTTAAATTGTCATATCAAGTCGTTCATATTAAACTATAATTGAAAAAATTGATTAATTGTAATTATAAAATTATGACAACATTAATCAATTATTAATTTCAATTAATTGAACAACTTTGAGAAGCTGTATACAACGAACGATCGATATTAGCTTATTTAACGTGCGTATTCCACACTCGTGGTGACAGCACACATGATAAACACGATTACACAACTCGCTCGTACGGATTGCTGTATCTCATACTCGTATCTAAGCCGGCACCCAGCCAGCATCCGTTCGGAGATAAAAACCAAAATACATACATTTAAAATTGGCATATTTCGCCGAAACGATCGACCAATTCGAGGTTAGTGACATTGATAATTTGTGATTATGATGTTTGTGAC
>DWED01000104.1:0-14723 GCA_018245795.1 Protelbella ruficauda | reverse complement strand
TGGGACTTCGGAATCTAGCAGCTTCCCGCTGTCTTCTTCAGGTCGTCAGACCATCTGGTAGGAGGGCGACCTACGCTCCTCTTAAGTATGACAACGTTAATTCACCTTACTATTATTCGTATCAAACATTTACCCTTCCCACCTTATTTTTGGTAACATTACCTGAACAAACATTACACATTGCTTACATTACAAGTTATTAGAACTAGTTAATAAATAAATGTATCATCTCACAAAGCGTCATGACGCGGGTGCAATGAAAACATAATACGACGACAAGTTACACAAATCATAACACTACTATTGTAACTTTGTAACGTAACGTGTTTCGATTTTATTGCACTTAATATTTTGTAATAACAATTCTTTTTTTTTCTTTAAACTGTTCAACCGTCGTCAGTTAATTGTATGTTTGTTTCTGCTTAAATTATTTTTCCTTTGGAATACATGTATCTAGGATGTCTACGGCGCAGGCGGTGCGACTAGCTGTGCTCTACATTCTCCAACGCGCAAGCCCAGCGTGGGGATTTTGGGCAAACACACTCTTTGGGGAGCCGTACGTCCAGCAGTGGACTAAAACAGGATATTGATGATGATCTTTGCAGGCTAATGTTTTTTCAAGCCAGCTTGTCGGCTCTGGAAAAACCTTTACTCTGGAAAAACTTCAGATGGATCATTCCACATTTTACACGTGCGCTGTAAAAAAAAAAAACGAGCGTGAAAACTGAACTCTGAAAAACTGCCATGAGTGCAGTTGATATTGATGAAGCTTCGCTATATACTATAAATATATTCGGTATATACTTCGGTAATATCAATACGTGCCTAAATTTCATAGTGACCGTGGATGACTTTCAAATTATTGTATGCAATCATTTTCATTTCTGACAACTGCGTAGTTTTGAAAGTGACAATACGTAAGAGTTAAATACAACACGTCATTTACCGACGAACTGTAATAACCTGGCCGTTATCGAAATCCACTATAACCTGTATTGACATGGCGTTAACGGAGAATTTGGTACAGCATTGAGATCATATTGAATTTGTCTTAATGTAAATGGTATGTATGTGTGTATGTAACATTTTGACTGACCATGATATGCGATGCTTTTGTTAAACGGAAGAAAGTTTTTCGGTACGATCATTGAAGTCACTACATATCGATAATTAAATCTATACATCCATGTAATACTACTAATGTCAGTACTTCTGTATTCGTTTACATTGTTACGAAGTTTGACAGACATCGGATATTGAAATGATTGTAACTTTGCTTCCGAGATGAAGAGTAACAAAATATACAAAAGCCTCCAAGATCCAGCTATACGCTGCAAATATTACATTCAAACTTTTTATAACAAGTAGACTTTCTTTGACACATTAACTAATGTAATGACAACAAATCGAAATATCATATATCATTATCGCATACAATTAAATTATAACCAACAATGGCACACTAAAATAATTTAAGTCAGTTTAAAGTGCTGTAGATATTGTTTACAAGACGATCATTAATCAGTACGCCAACATTACCGCCTCGTAAAATGTATCGTTAGGGCCATCGAAACTAAACGCTAGCAGATTTAGGTAACGTTTATAGACAATAAAAGTTTATTCTACAATTGAACAGTTACAAAAGGGAAAGGAACGAACCGTTTCAAAACGCCCAAATTTAATAAAAAATGAAATAAACTAGTCCATTGGTCATACATGAAAAAAAAAATCACACGTGAATTAAGCCGAAACATACTTTGACTATTACTACGTATGTATAATACTGAACATCGGTGTACATTAAAAAAAAATGTAATTCAGAAACCTTCACAACTGTCCATAGACAACCTTTATAAGAAACGCCAAGAGGCTCGCATCTCGTTTGGCTGTCCATAAACATAGTCATAGTGTCAACATACCAAACAATTGGACTGTTTCACTTGACATTTGAGTGGCGCAATGTCAGTAGAACATATGCCGCAGGTGATGGTTAATGTCACATGCCACAGTCATCTTATAGCACGCATCTGCTACGACACGGTGATAGAAAGATGTGTCATTACTTAAGGCATTCCCTGTTTAAACTGCCAACTATGGGCACCGTGGAATGGAATTGAAAATACTTTTAACTAATTAACTCATTTTAAATTATGATAATTTAAAAATAATAGCATCAAATATAGCGTTCATATGAAATATGCCATAATTACTCATCATTGGAAAGTTTCCTATACGCCTGAAAATTCGAGACAGAACCACGTCCAAGGGTTGGACGTCAAAAGGGCCGTGATCAATATACTCAACGTACAATATTCACAGAAACAGTTTTAATATTAAAGTAAAGCGAATTCAAATCGATCGTATGCGATTCGAGAATGAATAATTGTATACGGAAGAATGAATGACAAAAAGGATGCTTCGATACCATTCATCATATAGGTAACAGGAGACACTGGACGCGAATGGATTGACTGAACGTTTCCTGAATGAAAGTTTGTCAACGGCGACTGGCTACTGCAGCCGGGCAATGTATCACGTTGTTTCTATTTAAATGTGGCAGCTTACAATGACAAATGCGCCCATTGAGGATTAAGAGTTGAATTTACGACGGAATCTTTCGTTGCTGGAAACAATTTTAAAAATCATTCTATTAGGTAGATTTCATCGAGATTGTACTACTTAATATTTGGACTTTATATTTAAAAAGCAAAATGATCTTCATAATTTCATTTCTCAGAATTTGAAACATGTCCTTTTTGTAAAGACTTTCTTGAAGACATTTCAGTAGTCTGGCCTATCTTCTGCAAGTATTATGGAATGCCGTTCAAAATCTCTCAGTAATGCAGTCAAACCATCGCCTGGGATTAAATGCTGAAATCTTCTAATCGTTTTAATATAATAATTTTAGGGATTGATGTACTAATACCAGTGAGGCTGACAATACTAATATCATACCTAAAATGTATCGGTGCACATGTTGGAGGAATTCAATTCAATGTTGGAAACAGTGATCTATATAGTGTAAAAGTGAACAATTCTTCACATTTCTATAGCATTGCAACAAGATCTATCGGTACCACTTCGCAACGCCCTTATCATAAGCACACAAATCGTGGCTTTACTCGCTTTCGCATTGTTAGAAAACAGATGGAAATAATATAAGGGCAAATTAAACGTTCCAAGATATCCATCATATCAGGGCTATCGTTACTTCGCGGGAAAGGCACACGTCCTAAGTCGTGATCTGCCTCAGTCGATCACTTTCTCGAATGTCTAGTTAGGAAACTGTTTCTCGTATTGTGATTCAGTTCATAAGTAATAAGTCATTAAGTGCTGTCGAAGATTTTAATAGGCCCGCCGAAGTTTATCAAGATCCGTATTCAAATTCTATATTGCCAGTTTCCACAATTACAAAATGCGGGGATGCTATTAATCGTCATAAATTCCGCCTAATTTGAACTCATATCCATCCTGGAAGCACTACCACCATCAACCCGATTGTCGTCTACTGTTGACCACTCCTTCTCCACCTGTTTCACACACCTCAAAGAACATTTTAGAGACCTTTAAATTGAGAAGGTTCCTCATAATATTTTTCTTTTCTATTGTACTCGTAATAACTGATGTGCACTGACAGGCCAATAGTATAGATTTCTGCCTTCCGCTCCAAGGGTTTAGGTTTCGAATTCGGACACACATCTTTATCTATACAAAATTTTGCACTTCTAAAATTAAACATTACTTGCTACAAGGTAGAGTAAATGCTGCCTTCAAATTCACTATGTAACATGTCTCTTGCAGCAGTGAAGGAGCGATTAATTAATTCAAAGCTCTCTATCTCGTGACACGTCTGACGGGGTGTATAACACACGATACGCTAATCGCCGGTTTCAGTGCCGCGGGTACACCCACTCGGAGGAAAATCATATAATAGCAACGTTAACCACGTTTAACTATGGCGATGTGATTTGAGCTTTACCTGTTGTTAGTACATGATTCTTCTTTCGTGCGAAAAGTTTCAATAGAATTCAAACGGTTTTTAATACACAGATGTAAAAGGTCAATTAACAAAAAAAGGGAAATAATGCTTGGAGTATTTAGAGCTAAAACCAGAAGCTTGGTCAATGTATTTCGTTGTGGTACAAAAACACCAACCTCTTTGAAATGAAAAAAATAAAATCTATAATTGGAATTAGTCCTAAACATCAACTCGTCTGTATTTTGGATGATTATAGTTTACCTTTAAAAATAATCAGAAACTTTACCACAATATTGTATTTATGAGAAAATGGCGCAAAGAACAATATTACTTATACCTGCTATTATCACAACTATCAAATAAATGAATTCACTGAAATATCACAAACAATAGACAATCCAATTCCGTATACATGGTTCGTAGCTCGAAACCGAGCCTATGTTATAAATTCTCATAATCAGGCTTTCTCATGTCATTGAGCTGGTCATTTAGCAGCCGTGGCGTATAAACGTGAAAGCGTCCGCGAGACAAATGGCAAAAGCAATGGTTCAGGACTAATAAGTCCCGGGGCACAATAGGTGTGGGTGGTGCGAAAGCGAATTCGATTATTTATTCAGCATCTTTGACTTCCATCGACGGCTTTATCGTTTCGATCGGAATTCTCGCTTTAATATCTCCTAGTCTATACACTGAATACGGTTTCGTTTCAGGATAAACGAAAAATTAGGGATGTCAATGCTTTGAAACCATTCCTTAAAAAACATTGCAGCAATAATAAAGTTTCTTGCACCAGTTACTTTAAATAACGATTCGAAAAGTTCAGGGCTGATTTTTATCTCAACAATCGAATAGAAATAGCACTCGTTCATTTAAAACATCGATTTTACCGAACTCGATTTATTGTTTATCTGGTTAGGTTAAGAATTTTGGGTTACCTTAATGGACACCCCAAATTTCTTACACAATGACTATACTATACACTCATAGTATCTATGATAATGTTACAGACAACAAAAAAAAAATTATAAGAATATGGAAATAAATCTGTAAGTGATAATATCTGAACACACAAAAATATGAAAAATAATAACAATGATATTAATTACAAATAAAACAACTGAGCTATATCGTCCACTCGCGGAAGTGAACACAAAACATTGGCGCCGACATTAGTCATTACATCGACATTTTTTGATATATGTTCAGTAATTAGTAGAGGATTATGCGCACTAGTTTTTAACAATGAATTATGTCTTACACAACTGGTTTTACAGATAACATAATTTGGGCTGATTCATTCGCATACCGATCAGCCGGTCACCTCCACATGTTCGAGCACGTTTCTCGTGACTTTGTGCCTTTGGGAATCACATCGAACATAAAACGTGTATCAAGAAACAGTATTTGCTCTGGCACACACAAATCCGATTACCATGCTCCCATTTATTTTCCATATTGCTTGTGTTCAAATAGCAGCCCGATGGTAGCGATTCAATGCAGAAATACAAAATCTGTAATCTGACACACGGCGGAATGAATATAGTCTACTATATCAATAGAAGGTATTGGAAGCAAGATATTTAATATAAAACAGATATGGCAGAGCAATTCTTTCTAATTTCATGACGGGCGATAGTTTTACGAAAACTCTAAACGTAGCAAACGGAAAGGGGCATTTTTGATTTCCCTTTTTATCAAACAACTACAATTCAAATTCACCAAAATTCGTTTCTCACCTTGATCTTCAAACCCGTCTATCCGCGATTAGGTTTCTGGATTAGATTTCCGAATGGGTAAATATTTAAATGATGAATCAAATATCTGGTTAGGATCTGGGTATTTAAGTTTACTTTCTACCTTGCCACCGCAATACGCCGTGACCACGACCCAAGCAAGTAAACGAAATATTGGCATATTTATACGATTATCGTGAGTAACTGCAAAATATATGATAAATAGTGACTTTATAGACAAGTTTAAGACTTTCCAAGTTTATATGCCCACTGCGAATAACCCGTTGCCACACACTTAAGCTATGGGAGATATTCACGTAATGCACTTACAAACGTTTTGCAACGTCAAATATTTGAATTAATCTCTTCCACAAACATTGTTACATGGCCTAATGTAAAGCCACTTAATTCCAGTAATTTGTACGAGTACATGCCACGTCCAAATATTGATATGACAAGCGACGGAACATTCTGGATACATTAATGTTTGTTTCCTGTCAACGGTTCGTAGCGACTTTGTTCACATCGGCTTTCTCTAGCAAAATCCACATTGATTCCTATCGATGTTGCCTTTGAATTTCTATTAATTTTATTTCGATCCAACGTCATCCATTGATATTCATTTGAAAGGGAGCATAACCGTACACTTTACAAATGAAGTGCTTTTCCCCATAGTTTTGCATGTTTAGAATAAGCAGATATGTATATCCTTAATCGTGAGCACAATAGCTTTCTTGCGTACGTTTTGATATCTTTTATCTGCTTGACATTGCATGTATCAATGTGATTGGCAGAATTCAAACAAAACTTTGACGCGATTAAGAAACTCAGATTTCTCATCACTGATTTCGGAAAGGTCATTTTTGATCTCTGCCAAATTTAACAACTTTCGTTTTAAGTTATCTGCGTCTGACCTTTGTATTACTTAGATCAGAAAAGGCTACAGCATGTCTGAAATTGCTCTAAAGAATTAGAATCCAATACTACCTAATCAGATCAACCTGTCATGTTGCTAGATATTCTTTTTGTCCTTGTGTTATTTATTTTTTATATAGGGTGATAGGACAAAGTCCGTTACTGCTGGAACTATTTTCCTTATATATTTCTTGTATGCTGATAATAAATACATTAGCAATCCTTTTAAAATGTCTCTTTTAACTACGTAATAATTCAGTATATGAGCAAAGCTTCAGCAAAAAACTAATATGATCCTCGTAACCATTAGCAATAACATCTTGATATAAAGTGATTAGGAAAATTCAATTCACACGTTACAATTTCATCACACGGTACGAGCTTTACGAATGAGGGCAAATGAAAAAATTAATTAGATCTTTGCGACATCGTGAGACGGGATACAAATTGAGACGCAGTGTCGGAATTCTTCTCGAATGGCGCCAGAATATTATTTACCTTAAGATTAATATCCCTTTGCCACTGCATGTAACAAGAAACATGATCAAAACATTATGCGCTCGAGTGCACGTCAAATGCATCGCCGAGTTCTGCACTAGACCGTGAATGTGGTGCATGTGTCAGCGTGTTATAAGCCAAGTCAAGACTCGGGATCATCGCGGTCATCGACATGACGTCACGGTATATCAATTTGGATTTAACTGTATTTGTTTAAAAAAGAAATAAGAATCCGTACTTACATTATTAGCAAGGTAAATGCGCCCAATGTGTCAATTACATTGTTGTAAACATATGTACCTACATTTGGCTATCTGCATACATCCACATCTACGACAAACCGTAATGTACGATGAACAATATACATTTTCACGTATACAGTGGTAATTATTAAATTTTAATATCGATTTTACCAAATTTAGTTATCAAGTAATTGGAATGAAAATAACAGAGATTGGCATAATGTCCATAGAAAATAATAGTAAGTTGACCCTGTTCTTGCACTGCGTTCAATAATATGTATTTGGTTCAATTCACTTTTTGAATATCATCATTATTCGTTGCCAATCAAACCGTCCAACTGTAACCACTGAATGGGCGCATAACAACAGCCACAATGTTGCATCGATACATTACGTGGAATGCTCGAACGTAATCTAATGTTATGTTCAGTTACGCCGTAATGTAACACAAGCGAGCAGTTGCTCTGGTCCGTTATATTTGACCGCTTACTTCCTGTGTGCATTTAGCGATATATCAATAAATTCAGTCTATCTCTATCCTGTGTAAAGTTTTATAGTTTTTCCAATTTCAAAATCCCATTGGTAAGAACATGGATTTATACCGGCTGTATTGCAATAGGCTCACCCCTTGTACAATAAGACGTATAACACAACTGTTGAATCGTGGCAGTACTACATTCCTCTGCCTACCCCTTTTGGGAAATACAAGGTGCTGTTATACTATGTGTCCATGCTGTTTCCAAACTAATTTTTAATGTACTACATAATATAAATTTGTACTTAAACACACTTATATTTGAAGGAAGGCTAATTTGATCTCAAAGTGAATTCTATTTGTTCTTTGGAACGGAACTAACTCGTATTTAATGCTCGTGCAGCAACGCAGTGCGCCGTGCAATACAAGATTATTGACATCGTCGAAATACCTTTAATATAGCTACGAATCTAGTGGATACATTTTTAGCAAAATTTCATGACTATTCTCATAAAGGTGCAAACTTTCTGGTAATCAAATATTAATGTCGACAAGTTTGTATGCAAACAATATCAAAAAGGTTTCACATTACTAACCATCTCAGTATATTACTTGGACCCAATAGCAAAATAAAACCCAAATTAATAAGTAACATCAATTCCAATTTTCTTTATCATATTAAAGTTACTTTATATTTCAAATGTACTAATAAATTGAAACTGGAGACTGGAACCCACATTGTTTCTATTTGAATGAACTGTAACATATAGTTTCACCTTTAACTTTATGACTTACATTGGATTCCAATTAAGACTGTGCAAATAAATACCAGTGGAGTAGGTAAGAATTAAGATTGCTGGATTACTTTAAATGAACGATTTGTATTCAATGAACTCGTTCATTTAGGTCAACTGTGCACATTGAAACGGCTGTTAGCGTTCACAGTAATGTATATTACAATCTATATCGAGAGGTTTAAATTAAAATCGAATTAAATCAATTACATTAATACTTGTAATACAATTAAAGCAGTACTTATTGCTTTAATAATTTTACTAACTGTATTTTCTTTGATTCAATTAAGACACCTTAATCGTATCAAAGTAAACTTAAAAACAGAGCTGTGATAATAGTAAATTAAGCAATCATAAAAATATACATATTATTCTTTATTTAAATAGAGTTATCTCTTTGTTATAACAACGTGTTAGGAAACGCTTCCACGCGCGCCGCGCACGCTACGACCACGTCTAAGGTTTCATTGAATAATGACGTTATTTCACAAGTTTATAATTTCTTTTATGGTCACTGTTTCCATGTTCATTTGTATATTCTACAGCACCGTTAGTATTGTTCGTACAATCAAGGCGGCCCTAATAAAATTTCAATAGAACTCTGCGCCGTTGTTTCTTAGTTGATAGTCTTTTATTTGGCCAAATTCAATTGGGGTCGGAAGTACGCTCGTTTGATGGTTAAATTTTGTTGGACTACCTATAACAGATCTAACAGGTTTTTTTTTTCTAATTTTAACTCGCCTACTTTACCATTTATTTGTAATTATTATACGAAAAGAAAATTATATGTAAAAATTAAATTTAACTCAATAAACTACAATATACTGCAATCATCATAAATCGTTGGAACCATTGTTCGAATATATGTATATCCTGCTGATTTTAAAAAACGAAAAAAAAAAATTTGAGCGAATAGATAAAATATAAATCAAATATAGAAGACAGGTGACATACATTTACTCACACATGATATGGTATAAGTAGTTAAATGAGAATTTGTCACGAAAGATACACAATGAGCAGAACAATACAAGAGTCATCGGCTGATCGGTTAGCCGCAGCCGACGATACTCGCCCACGCACAACTTGCTGCGTATCTCGTACACAGATTAACATCGGTTGTAGCGAGAAATAGATAAAGAAAGTAGCTACAAAGAAATTTTATTTCGTAAACCAGATAATTATACGATAAAGTCAATATAAATTAAAATGCAAAGAAATAAAAATCTTGAGAAGTATTTTAATAGGAAACTTCTAAACATTTTTAGGCACAAACGACTGTTAAGTAAGTACATATTTTGTAAATTGACACGGCCTGAGTCACTAGACTCGAGCCCGTTAAGGCAAACAAAAAACTTTATTTTTTTAATGCAAGAAAAACAACTAATTGATGAACCAACTGATCTTATTATCCATATAAGATAGATGATATTTTTAAATCAAACGTTTCTTTTCCAAACAAAATTCTGTAAGTT
Organism: Protelbella ruficauda; assembly: GCA_018245795.1. Taxonomy (NCBI): domain Eukaryota; kingdom Metazoa; phylum Arthropoda; class Insecta; order Lepidoptera; family Hesperiidae; genus Protelbella; species Protelbella ruficauda. Next base: position 4,612 of record DWED01000104.1, on the reverse strand, counting down.
TATACATGACAATATTTGTCTTTTCCGCTTACTATTCTCGTTGGAAGCTCTCTAAATGCAAATCTCACACGGCTGTTTGTCAGCGCATTTAAAAATCATTACTTGTCATTAGCTTTCTACGACTTGAGAAAGCGCTATTTTACATTATTCTCATTGGTTTCTACGTGAAATTCTACCACAATGTTATAAACCTTTGGCTAGAATTCTAAACTTCATGCTTATATTTGTTCAAATTTACTTGGTACATTGAATTTTTTAAGTAACTATTTATAAGCATCATCAACCCTTTTATCGTTCCATTGTTGGACACAATCTTCTTACATAAAGAGAAGTCAAATGCGTGTTGCCAGACTTTTAAATAACTACTACTGATCATAAAACGTGAAGATCTTAACAAATTGAAAGTATTTTTTTTAACACCAAGCGGTTTTGGTGTTCTAGTCTTGAGGTGCTCAAATCGAACTGGCAACAAATAAAAACAAAACTTCACTAAAGACCGTACCATTCATTTCTTGGAAATTACCGGTATCGTCTGCGTCACAATTATTAGTCTTTGCCGCGCGACATGATCCACAATCTGCCTCCGGATCTCGTTATTACATCATAATCGGACACCTACGGCCAGGAGCGGCCATTCATATTCATTACCGCACTGTTTGGACAACCGGTAAGAGCCCTTTGTGTTTCGTTCAATTGGAGCTTAGGTGCTTACTTAACTAAATTTAGTACACGGATGTCTGAGGGATTCGTCACGCTTTCAATGTAATGTCAAATCACAAATGTAAATAACTATAACTAGGATCAGATTGCTTTTGAAAACATACGAGTATGTATTGTTATAATAATGATTTTAAACAACTTTTACTTGATATTTATAATAGAATTCTGCCTTCCAGTGCTTACAAGTCATTGTTCAAGTTTTCAATAACAGTTGTTCAGATAGATATAATTTGATGTGAAAACCCTTAGTCTTAACCACTATTTAGAACACAATAATTATATGAAATAAACAGAACAAAATAAACATATGAAAACATTCCAACGCTTAACCCAAAAAGCAAGAGAGACTGGTAAATTGTATCAAAAATAATATATTTGTCTACGCTATATTCGTCTTTACTCAAAGCGGTAGGAATTCAGTCTTTATTTGGAACGGGTGGGTTCACTGAACTGTCTCAGTGCCCTACAAGGCCATCATCGGTATTGTCCTCGTCGTAATTAATTACTTATTGGCTTATTAAAAACTTGTAGCATCCCATTACAAGAATACTAGTAATAAGTTCCGAAATTACAATAAAATTTGTACAGTCTCTCATTGGATTGAATTGGTTTTTTTGCTTTTAGGAGACGGTTGTTTAGCGATATAAAAAGATACCAACATTATTCAAGTCTTATTTTTCAACTTGATTCTATATAGCAAATTAATTGCTTTGAATCCACTTTTAACCGACATAAATCAAGTTTTATAAAATACTCCCACATTCTAGGCATACATAAATAAATTATTGAAAACGAATTTGAATCGACGGTTCAATTTAAACTGAGACAAAATGTGCAACTAAATAGTGCAATGGGCTATTTGAAACCTTGAATGATATGCGCAGGTGTTACTAGATTGCGATGTGTATTACGTAACATTTTTAACGATTAATCCGAGCATATACATAACATTCTTACAAATATCTATGTTTAAAAAAAAAGGCATTAAACTTCAAATGTAAAATCACGTTTCTGCTTTGTTTCGAAGCATCAATGTCTGTTAACATTTTACTGGTGGTTGGTGATATACTGGTGAGCAAGTCGTAAAAATGTAACCACGACGACCTCGTGAAAACGATACAGGTAAATGCGACACAATTACGTTTTATGTCTTCATCACTACTGCTGTTCTTAGCAGATGCTACTGTCATAGATCAATATTCATAAGATGCTAATTGCTAATCTCAAATAAGATTAGAGATGGGTTGGTGGTGAGATGATGATTCAATCCAATTCAATCTAGTAACACCTGCGCATATCTTTCAAGGTTTCAAATAGCCCATTGCACTATTTAGTTGCACATTTTGTCTCAGTTTAAATTGAACCGTCGCTTCAAATTCTTTTTCAATAATTTATTTATGAATGCCTAGAATATACGATAATAGCCTCGTCGCTGGACGAAAGTGGTCTCTTCAATGTAATAACATTACTAAAGCCGAGGCTACGCCATAGCGCGTAAAATTGCCTTAATAGTTTCAACCACTTCTGAACTGCTCAACCGTGGGAATGGATTATATTACTATATTTTCGTACCCAAAAATTGAAAAACGACGGGCATGCTTACTTTGGAAGTATGTACTTCATATTAAGGGTAAGTTTTGCAACAGATTTCTCTATAGGTATTATAAAATATACCTAAACACACTTAATGATAAAACGACTGCAGGGTGAGGGATGATAAAGGTGATATTGATGATGACGATGATGATCATGATATATTTAAAAATTTATAGAGTGAAAAATATCATAAATTTACACGGTAGCCCTCCATATACCTGATTATGGGAATTGGTTCATTATTCCAGTCGAACTCGTTGGTACCTGTCAACAAAGAAAATTTAAATTTAAGAATGAATCAAAAATTTCTCCCTATGCTTTAATTTTATTAACAAAACATTAATAACGTCAAAAAATAAATATACTGACGACAAGAAAAAGGGAAGAGACAGAAGCTTAATATTTAAGACAAACAAAAAAATGCGACAAGCTATTTCTGAAAGGAAGTTCAAAAAAGAACCGTCTACTGAATGTCATACACAATGGATGAGTTCGGTCATTACCGTCAAAGTGGTCTAACAATATACATCCAAAATGAAAATAATGTCTCTGGTGCTAATGATTTATCCTTGTACGATGCATCCTTCTACAAGAATGAAGGACACGTCAATGAATTTAAACCAGTTTACGCGTACACCAATAAAAATTGCAAGTTATCGAAATATGTTGAGCGGAAAAAAACTAAAGTTGACAAACGCAGAGAGATTTTGGAAAAGCTTTTGAAACAAGTGGCACTGAATGATTAAATAAGAAGCACCTATAGAAAAGTAACGTGCCTACAGCGCACAGCGTTGTAGTAACGAATATAGATAAGAATTTAGGACGTCCATCTCTAAGTTATATGTCATAGTGTCATGTTATATGCATACCAAGTTTCCAGCAGCCCATTGCATTCTAATACAGGAGATGACCGCAGCGCTGGCAAGCCGCCAACTGCCTGTATATTTCTGGCTATCCTTTTAGATGTTTTATTAATTTCCCTTTAAATTTATTTTCCTCGCACACGCCGCGAGATCGTTACCTTACAGCTCTAGGCTATTTTGTTGTTTACGTTCCAGGAAAAAAACAAGTTTTGATTGGGCAAATAGCTAATTGCTAGTGTCTAAGGACCTTTCCGCCTTACTACCAACATTTATCAAGGAGAAACATTTTTGTATTCACACGTGACCATCAATAGAAAGAAAAAAAAATGTTTGTGATGACTTAACGAAGCACATACATGTAAGAGTACATAAAATATTTATTTGATCAAGTCATTGATTAGATGGGTCTTCAGAATACAGTAAACATGTCGAAAAAATCATTTCATTCATAAGAACAAATTTGAAATTGGAACATATCCAAATGCGCTATCTTTTCGATCAACGAATCTAGAACATTCTAGCGCCAAGATCACATAACTTTCGCTCTTAAGAGCGGCAGCATCCAACTAACAATTTTAAAACGGCGCGTGAAATATCTCTAAAGGGCGTATCCCTTACAACTCGAAAACAATAAAACTTACCGCATTAACATTTAACGAATCGTGCCCGATCCGCCGATATCCCTGAGAACTACTCTAATTACCTACAACAGATACATAACGCTTACCTAACGTGACATTTTAACTCCGCTCTCCGCCTTGTACTATTTGTGTCGCTTTCGATTCTAACCCTTTATATGTCTGTACAACTTTAAATTTTAAATTGTTTCTTTTAACTTTATTACCCGTAAAGTACATTCTTCACTAAAACCCAGCAAGAGTAGTAAAATTCATATTTTAGAATTATTAGTAACTAGATTTTTCTAAGCTTTACAGTAAGGTGAATGTGAATGGCACGGTCGGAAGAGATAGATATAGCGTGGATAAATAGATCAAATTGGCGAAGGTCACATCAAGAGTACATTTAATAGAAGATCATGTATGAAGACTAATAAAAGCGGAAAAGGCGAAACAAGTTTACTAGGACCATTGCAGATAGAAAGGCCTTAGACTCTATCCGCCTATGGGAATTAGGCGTATGTAAGGTAAGGGATGGTATGTACGTAATAATTTCAATACTGGCAGTGAAGAGTTTATAATAAAAGTTTACATAATAAAGAAAACGAAGTAACTTCATTGTGTGTTTATACTATTGTAAATATTCAAATGGAAGCTTAACTTGATTGAAAAGATAAAACTATTAAATGTCTCGTGAGTGTTTATACACATGATTGTATATGTACCAGCTTAACTCACGTAGTCGGGCCATCCCGGAAAACGTACGTGTATAATCATAATTAAAACTATTAGGCGTTTTCATAATATCCCTCCACA
>DWED01000103.1:0-14738 GCA_018245795.1 Protelbella ruficauda | reverse complement strand
TACTACTACTACTACAATCCTCTGTCTACCTCTTTGGATATTATAGACGAGATGTTACGTGCTTTTATCAGAAATCAGACATAATTGAAATAATGACTAGAGTTTTATTTAAAATACGATTAAAATTTGCTCTGCTCTCAAAGCTGGTCTATTTGAAAGGATCCTAAGCCATCACATTCTGAGAAGAGAACCGTAGGTAAAGTGGAAAGATAAGAGTTAATGATTATGTTGATGCTGATCAAATAAACTATGTTGAAAATTAGAAATACCATAAATAAAGGACCGGAAGTATGTTAACAATAGTGTTAATAGATATAAATGGCAAAGAGGACACTAAAATTTCGTAACAAATGACATATGTATTCATTCATACATTCACTATACACATATTTAATGAACACCATACATTGTTCCATATTTATTTCATTGTTCCATTTTCATTGTAATATATATTCACGTCATTCAACGGCCTTCAGCGACCCTAAAACTATAGTAGGTTAGGAAATAGATTTAAGGAATATAGATTTCATGGAAAAATAAAACCATTCAAATTCATAATTTACGGAACTTGATCTTATTAAATATTAACACAGTAGTTTATTGTTCCTTTACTATTGAAAGCTCAAACCAAAATATTGTAAAAGTGACAAATGTAGTAAATACAACTATTACAAGGCCAATAAAATATATTAGTTTCGAATACCAAATTGTAATTGGCATTAAGTCACTGATTTCACGGTCTAAGAAATACTAGATATAGTGCATCTAAACAGAATCAAGACGTGAGACTTTGAGTGATTATAAGGTATTATATCACTAATTATACATATATTATAAGATATTATATCAATCACTGTAACGGGGCAGGACAAGATCGTGAGGAAATTTACACGTGTTAGATTTTTCCATAATGTCCTCTAACGCGTTTGAAGCCTGCCAACCGACACTTGGCCAGGGCGGCAGACTATTATAACGTTATCTATTTTCATTCTGAGAAGAGAACCATGTCCATCAGTGGAAAGATGATAAAAGCGTGGATGTTGATGATGGTCAGTTTTAGTGAACTTGCCAACACACTTCACATGCTTGAGTACAAGTAATTATTTGGTGAGATATGTATCTATTATAAAGTACTTATGCACGTGAACCAATATTTAGTAATTGCGATGTAGATGTAGGTCAGACATAAACGAGAATGTTTATAATTAAATACTGGTAAGAACATTTGGAACGGAAAATCCTGTGAAAACTCAAACATTGATCCAACGCAGCCTTGGAAGCTTTATGCATTTAAATCGTAGTAAATACGACTGGATCTTTCCTTTACTATACGTTACTGCAGACAACAACCTTTAATATTGGAAAAACTCCAAAACACATTTCTCGCAATAAAATACGATTATAAAAACATGTCATTTTTCTTCTGAAACATTCTGGATTCTTCTTGGAAAATCTTTAAATGTATTACAGACATGGATGCAAATGCCCAGGGAGATAAAGACTCACCTATTTTGACCAATAAGGTTAGATGAAACCCAATGGGAAATCCAAAATTCCTGAAACCGGTATGTGCATCAAGAAATTGATGAATGTTGAAGAAGAAGAAAATACATTTATTTGGCCTTCGGTACTCCCTGCCTACCCTCTAAATAATCTGGCAAAACGATATAACGATTATAATTACAGACGCGTGCACAGTATATTGAATTGAAAGCTGACAAATAGATATATAAGTAGATGAAACAACCAAACCCATGCCATTTTAAATATGAAAGTAACTTAATGCATAAGCTGTTTCTAGTTCCAGCAAAAAACGACTATGAAGAGGGCGCTGCTCGACCGGTCGAAGTACGACGACCATCTCAAGTACTTAGAAACTAGATTGAAGTCGTCATTGGAATGAGTAAGACTTATCCCATTAGCCATATTATTTTAAATATGGAAGCAACTCTATTCAGAAGCTGTTTCTAGATCCAGCAAAAAATTACAATGAACATCTATTGAAGCCGCGATTGGAATGAGTAAGATTTAAATATGAGAAAATACGTTAGTTCAGCAGTAGGCAGTAAAAGTATCCTTAAATATACTTAGCATGAATTCAATTCGTACGCAGTTGTACATGTGTTGGATCAGACAGAAAAGGTCAGAAAGATTTACGAATTTCTAGAATACAAAATTCTTATTTTGACAGTTTGCTTACGTCAGCCCCTAAGGCCTTTCCCGCCAAGGTCGGTAGATAAAAATCTAACAAATAGCTTCGGATCGCCGATAGTAAATTAACCGAAGGACATTTGTGGGAAACAAACGTTATAATATATTTAATACCTACAAAGCTAAGATTTGGTTCAATACGTAATGATAATACGAAATCGTTTCGAATTTGAAGTGCGTAGACCGTAGACGAACAAAAGCGTTTGCAAATAATTCATTTTTCATTTTAAAAACAACTGTGACTACCTTGCGTTCTATTTATAAAACCATAGTAATTTTAATTTAGGCGGCTAATATGATTATTTAAATATAGAATGCTTTGTTTTTTAATTACTATATAAATGGAATAGGACAATATTTATTGTTACAAATTTTATGAGTAAATCAGATGCGTATATGGTATATAACATGATTTTCAATTTAGAAAAATTTAAACATAAAATACATAAATACAAAAACAACATTTAAATTGGACATTTTTGGAATTAAAATTAAATTGAAATTAAAATGAAGATTAAAATTAATATTATAATTGTTAGAGGTGCACTAGAAAAAAAAAAAAACAGTTTTGAAAAGGAATTAATAACTATGATAATTTGGTATTAGAAATTTTGCGTAACATTTTTTGTTTAAGCTGTGACATGCTATCTGAAAAAATATCTAATTGTTTTATTTTTGCCAAGCTATTGTACTCTCTTATACACCTATTTATTGGGGCATTTCGTCCTAAGTTTGTTTTGATCAAACACGCACGCGATATCGAAAATTTCTAACTATCGTATGAGTCAGTATTTGCCTATTTAGTAAAGATAAGTTAGTTTTAAGCACCGGCATCTATCAATATTCGCAACCCGCCAGTTTTGTCATTCTTTCATCTGTCATTCCCTCTATATGTCCAAATCATCGACGCATGCACTTTCTCATTTCTACACCAACACTCACACAACATATCTACAAATCAAATTTAAAAAATCGATTTCATCTAATCAATCGACATATTAAACACTGTGTGGTAGTCTCATTAAAATCTCAACTAAAGGTTGAACTATCCGATTTACGTTCGTCACAACCGCACCGTACGTATACTGTGTAGATGGGCTGATTATGTGTGGTACGAGCATGATGTACAACTAGCAAACATGTCTCGCTCGACCTCAATTAGCATCAATATGAACACGATGCAGTACTTGCGCTCCTAACGACCCCGTGGCCATCACGTTCTCGGCCCGTACACTCGACTAATTGCAATACCGTGAGTGATGTGTACGGAATTTTTGAGACAAGCAAACATAACGACCCGCTTTGTCTGACTAGCTAGATGGATCTAGCGATAAAATTAATTAAACGCTATTCGAGGTACGTACGTGTAATTGGGGGGACAGAAAGTAAATAAGGTAGTTACAGTACATATGTACCTGCTTACGTATATGTGTGCACATGGGAATTTGTTTATATACAGTGTTCCGGAAGGAAATGATCGTCCGACATTTTACGAATATTTACTTAAACTTATTAAAAACCCCTTCGAAGTAGATTCCATGTGTCACCGAGTTCTTTTTTTATTTATTTTTTTCAATTTTTATTGCCTCTATTATCAGCTCAAAATCTACTTATTTTAATGTAATTGTGATATTGTGTCAGTCAGTGTTTTAATTATCACTTACATTAACCAGAACAATAAGATAAAAAACCAATGTACTTTCAGTTAAAAGTGTTTTTGTCAATACCGAAAAAGTAAAAAATATATGAAACCATTCTAATTACGCACATCCGTCATAGACACCATGTTAAGAACCATGCACCAGTTAATTGGTGCGCGCGTTACTCGTATGTGCGTGTATTTGCACGCGTGCATGTACTTATGCACGAGCGAGTGCACGAGTGCGTGCAAATATCAAACACATACAAGAGCAAGTACACAATCACCTTGATATAGAATATCATGTGACACGATGAAGAACAGATCATCATTAACGTCATCAGCGCGTTTCAGGTCACTGCTGGACAGACCTGCTTATATAGAAGGGTTATTGGTCGTAAGTCCACGCTGGCCATGTGGGTTAGAGATATAAAAAAATAATTGATCATTCATATGTTATATGGTCTCACTCCGAAATCGAACCCGCTATCCCTTGTCCAACCGCCAGTAGAACCATCTTATCCAATTTACAACTCGAACCTCCTATCTTTACACCATCGAAAAATGCGTTTGACTCATCCTACCCTTACCCATATCCGTCTTAGCAGGTTTTAAATATTATCAGCGAAAACTATAGCCTACTTATCCACGTCGCGATCGCATTCCTCTTAGTGCCACTAAAAGGGAGATAAAAAGCAAAGGCGAGGATTTGTATGAGTAATGGGCCGCAGATGTTTCGGATGTAACAAACGTAAAATCAAAAATAGAAATTAGGGGTTAGATACGCGCCCTAAAAGATGGTAATTAAATGTATAGTTTATCGTTTGATCGCACCACCCAGGTATCGTTGGTTGATTAGTTGGTTCTCAGTAGTCGGATACCATTTTAAAAATGTATTAAATTTTAACCGTTTTGAGGTTAGGATCCGTTTTATTTTAAAAGATATTTAATAGTAACCCAAATAGCTCCACGTGAGTATCTTTTAATAAAAATTTATGTTTTTGTCTATAATTTTATGTTTTTTATCATGTAATTTTTATACAATGCTTATATAAATATTGGCAGTTTAAATGACAAAGGTATTTCAGGGTTTTATAACGAAATAAAATAGTAGCTAATTCTTACAAATGTTTATAAATACATGAAATTGTGCTATTAGAGATAATTTATTGTTAATCAGAAGGCACCGTTAACCTGAAATTGTGCCATATATGAAACAAGTCATTAATTGTATATCATATATTTCATCGACTTATACATTGATGAATGAGAATCATGTTGTCCTCAATTGTGTTGCACTAAAAGCAACTATACCAAGATTGTAATGAATTCAAATACTAGGTACGAGTATGCTGGTCATAACTAGTGGTCTAGTAGTGGTGGAAATCCGACCTTACATGATTAAATTTCAAAAGTATAGCTCTACAAAACTAAAAATTACCACAAAATTGTATGACACAGACAATATGAACGAAAACAAGTAATGTTTTTTTTTCGTTCGTTGCGTATTTAAAAATTTTAACTTACTGCGTCCCTGTTCTACATTATGGTCTTCAAATATGCCAAATTTCACATTCTTTTGTGCGCGCAATACTCGTAAAAAGATATCTCTTCACCAATTAATATACAAATAATAATAAGTAAATCTTATCGCTACGGAAATAACCGACCACGGTAAAAAAATATTTCACATTACGAAAAATAGTTACATAATTTTTCTATGAATAAGACCTATCTTAGCTTCTAACGCGCAAAAACCCTACATTCAAGCCAGTTTATTGCTTTCCACACACATACATTCATTACACCGTAAAATTACAAAAAAAATATTGTAATTTCCTATGACCTGCTTATGTTTCTACTCAAACGCTCGCAGTTCCCAGGAAATGGAAAAAACGGACCTCATTACTGAGGAACATATGCGTTACATTCTTGGCCGTTAGCGTTGTTCCCTGGCGAATTTAAAATTGTAATTCTTATATCATCCTACTACTACGAATAAATGTGGTTGGTTTGTAAAAAAACTGACTCCGCCCACTGACGGAAGCAGCTGCAGTCTTTATAATTACTCCGGTACGCATTGGGCAACTCTACACGTGATACAAACACGTGGCTCGAAATAAATAAATAAAAGGTTACCTTTAAAACTTTTCCAATTTTTTCCAGTCACTCCAGTACTTATATATTTTACCAACCGTTTTAGCATTCCACTGTTCGAACACGGGTCTCCTCTTACGGTGCGAGAATTAAGACCATAGTCTGCCAGGCTGGCCAAGTGCGGGTTGGCAGTACTTATAAAATTGTACTGTCATATATTTGATTCATTACATTGATATTATGTGTGAAGTGATACAAAGTAAAAATAATATTCATATTGCTTATGTAACAATACTAAAGACTATAAATATGGTATATTTCGTTGCCGAAAGACCTTTTCGCTAATTAATGAGTACAGCATATACATTTATTTTAAAAAATATCGAATATATGTCGAATAGCTATACTTAAAAGAAATGTATAATTAGCAAGTATGTAATTAAAAAACCAAGCAATTATTTAATTATAGACTGAAACTGGATTACAAGTGTAATTATGTTCCTTTAAATTATATTATTATGTATGGCATTAGTATTGTCCAACCTTATAATCAAATATGATAATCTTACTGCAGATTCAACTTCGTTTATTTATTAATACATATGTATAATACAATAATAATAATAATAAATTTAAGTATCATCTTGAAAAAGGGGGGTAATCTTTAACAACTTTGTTTTTTATACAATTTAAATTACAATTTCAATTATTATTTGACTGCCTCGTTGGTCCAGCGGTTGCGAGCGCGACTGCCGATCGGAAGGTCCTGGGTTCAAATCCCCCGTCGGGTACTATTGGATTTTTCTAATTTGGAATCTCACCACCTCTTCCATGGGACTTAAACGTAACTGGAGAAATGTGGGAGTTTACTACGCTCCACTGCCTACCCCTTCGGAGATTACAGGCGTGATGTTACATAAATTACTATTCAATATGTTCAAAAACAAAATGATAATAATAAAAGCACCCGACATATTTTAAGATGCATTATTTATTGTTACAAAAATTAAATATGTAATACGTACATTAATAATGGATTAATATTGAGAAATAAAAGTGTAATAAAACCAACATACACTTTTTTAAAGTTTACGAATGTGACAAAATAAGATTAAAAGATAAACCTGGTGTAAACTAATATCCACTTGTGCCAGATATTTTTAATGGATGAAAAACATCGATTGTTGTAACTGTTAAAAATATATATATTGCGTGATAAAATAAAATGTCCTTGTAGCAAAAAGTAGGTCACATAAATACATTTACTTCATATATTGAACTTCAGTTTAACTGTATACATATGTATTAAATGACTTCAGTTATGACAGCGGCTAATGGACATATTATTTGTTTTTAAAGCCTTACCGGAAGGCTTTTATAACATGAGATCTCCTACGCATAACCCTCTGAGAGGAACACCGCGAGAAGGAATACGATTAACATTTAAACATTTTTTGTTAGAATATACATTATCAAGATAGTAAAATGCAATATCAGGTGTGAAATATAAAGATTACAAGATTATTTTATTTGTATAGTGTAAGACAAACTGAGGCCTTAATACGAGACCCGCGTCCAACGGAGGAACTACAAAAGGTTTGAAGATGGTGTGTGTTAGACATTATTATTTACTAGTCCTAACTTTTCATTCAAAAACTATTTCTAATAAAAAAAACATTAAATGTACATTTCTAACCACAGACATTTGAACAGTTGCTCAGTATAGATCGCATATATTTAACATTTAAATAAATTGTTAAAGTATCCTAAAGCTACAGAATAATTTATCAAATTTTGTGAAATAATGTTGCAATTTTCCTAAAATTTAGTTTAGCAGGCAACAGGAATATCTCTGTTTCTGTTACTGTACTTCAATATACATATATTTGCATTCTTTCGCTTATCTCACTACTCTGCATTGGCGAAACAAGTGCCTAAGTTTATAGAGACTCTGTTATAAAATAACTTGAATCGACTCCCATGAAACATTTTGGATTTTGATAGCTCCAGGCATTTGTGGTTATGAGTTTTAATTTTTTAAGGAATGGGAAACTATGCCGCTGCGTTAATGATGGATTTTAATCATTTTTAATAAACCGGTTTATTTGTTTTCATATTGTTTAAGTCATAGTCCAATCCAAACTATAATATTTTTCAATTAAAAAAATCCATAGATTCCATCAATACATATTCTACTTTTCTACCATTTATTATACCTACGGTCCCATACTACTTTTAACAATCATTACTGTGTCGATGTAAATTTCGTCCCATGTAAATGTAAATTGTTCTATAGAAAGCTGGAATAAGAATTAAACCCGTGAAGATTTACGACGAAAACATGACTATTATTTATGTAATAAACTGTCTTATGTAAAGTAACTAATGCTTTAGGCGGGGGCAATAAAACTGAGCCGTGGAGATAAAAAGAATCTCGATTGGTTAGTTTTCTATGATGAACTAGCAAAATATGCAAAAAGCCAGTAAAATTTTACTATGCCATTTTCATAAGAGCTGCCATCAACACTTTCGTAATAAACCTGTCCCGGCTCCGATAACATCACAATCTCGACTTTAACCAAAAGCTAAAAGCCGTTTATAGGGATATAAACGTTTATAGAATCATAAAGCAGAACCAATCTATTGTTTCGAGGCAGCCTACGCCTCCCGACGACATAACTAATCGAGCTATTCCGCTTTTTGTCCTCACCGGACACGTAATCATTTGTCACCTCGAGTTCGAATATTTTCCACCGAAGCTCTCGATGTCTCACATCCATTTAGAACAGGTTTGGGATGGTGTGTCGTCTATAAACGATCGGGTATCGTGTTGCACTGGAAAAAAGGTGATGAGTGGACGAGTAGGAAAAGTGTTGGCGCGAATGGATGGACCGCGCGCGCAACACAGTGCCGGCCGATGGACACGATTTAAAACTAACGAAGAATGCAAACAACACTCGATATCTGGCTATCTATCTGGATAATGTTACGGTACACGATTAAGCTATTCGCCGTATTACATTACAAAGGAAGTTTGTTCCTAAATGAACTTTAATCGTTCGTATAATACTTCTCAGTACATTGACAGTATCTTTGAAAGCTTGAAATATTGTGCAACTGTAACGAATGAGGTGTGAATGTGACACATTGATCATCGATTTGATTCAATAGGTTACAATTGATTCGATCGACTTGATGTATTGATTCGATTTCTTCGTGACACAATTGATTAATATCAGTAAGTTTTCTTGTAACCTTAACTAACTAGTGTATTAACCAACTGCAATTGCAACTGTATTAGTTGCAATAATTTCACAATGTGTAAGCATTAAAAACTATGTGCACACTGACCTACTGACCCAATGCACAATTAACCGATAAAAAATGTTTTCGTAACAAGCATTGTCAGGTAGCTCACTCTTCGAGTAACGATAATAAGTTTGTCAAACACCAATCACCGATTCAATGAATTTGCTCGTGTCATAATGTTGAAACGGCACGACTATGATACATTGTTGTTCGTAACGGCGAAATCATTTGGTGGTTGTACCACCTCACAAACACGATGAGACAGTGTAGTGCAATCAAGAGGCAATTAAAGCGGTGTTTATTCATCCCCGCGCACCGACGATGATTTATTGTTTCGCGGCGGGCGCGCGGCGCGAGCGCACTGTCGCGGCCGCGTTTTAAAATTAAAACCTTTCGACCACGCCGTGATCTTATCACGCTCGATCAATTTAGATAAAACAAATATTTATACAATCGAATGTGGATGGGTGAATAAAGCGATTCAGTAAATTGATTATGTCTATGAAAGGTTTCTATCCACTCTCTCAGTCCCAGCTGCGATGGCCCGTCGCCGTTGCAATGAATTTCATAACTAGCAATGAGATAATAAACAAAAATGCCTGCGTGGTGATAATCAATATCTGTATATCAAAACTAAATTCAAGTTTAACGACGTATAATTATATAATTATACGTCGTATAATTGTATAATTTATTGTTGTGTTATAGGTATATGTGAGTCTGTAATTGATTCTAATTTGCGTTAATGGCAACAAAGATAGTGTCTTTCTTCCCCATTCACTTATGTAGATAACTATTTATTTAATGACATGTATATACTGTTGTATTACTGACATATCTGTTACTGCTGAATTTATTAATTACAAGCAAATAGTGTTCTGGAATTTAGCGAGGTAATAAAAATCAGATTAGTAGACAAAAATATTAATTTATTCATACTCTGCGTTTGGAAGCGTAATAAATACGTTTTTTGTTTATATTCTAGCTAAAAATTACATCACAAATTATATGCTTATACTTAGAGATAGCTATTTACAATTGACTAGGGTACAATTCAGTTCTTCGACAGCTTTATCATTAAATATTTACATTCATACTTACAGAGTTTTATCATAATATATTACACTTCTCACTTTATATCGTTATCAACATAAGTACCTAACGTTATCACAAAAAGACATTTCCTGTCACTACAGGAATTAATTTAATGAGGAACCTTACTATGCCAGTTTTATTCTACAATCGTGAATCAATAGGAATGTATGAGTAATGTATTGAATGACAAACTATGTAAAGGCTGAATTTAATCTTGTAGACCGTTAACACACAACTTTGCCTTTATAAAAGTCTACATTAATAAACATAGTGAGACTGCAAACAATATAATTAAGTGCAATTTTGTACCAAATATTATAGACCAATATTTTCATATCTACATTTAAACCGATGTATACAAGTCCTTATTATCAAACAGGTACATTTAACAATAAATGCATTGGAGATGGTTACATACGAATATTACTATTATTATTATTACATGGTCGTTCGGTACTTAGAGTACTAATATTTTCAAGATTTACAATTTCACATTAAGATATATGTATATGTATTTATATTATGCAGCACCAACTTAGACCGAAACTTCTTTTAACAATTCGACATGGTATAGCTGTCTATAGCATGCGTTAGTTGCAATCGACTCTAATCTACTATTATTATGTACAGAGAATAATTTTATTAGATATTTAAACAAAGTAAGTCTTTCTTACATTAGTGGGCCTCGTGTTTGACATTGGGATTTGTTGGGCTGGTCTAAGGGGCCGCTCCTCGCATTGGTGGTTATCTATTGACACATAGCTATGATGATGCGGCATGCGGTCGTCTTGGCGACCTTCGCTGCTCGCTACGGAACAAGTCTCGTCTTCAGTGCTACGTGCAGACACCTCAGCGCTGGCACTCGTCGAATGCATAGGGCTGGACATCATTAGAATAGGCGGGGCCATTCCATACTTATACCATGGATCGTGGGACGTAGGTGGCGCCGTGTACCGTAGGTTACCGTGTCTTCCGAACCCCTCTCTATTCCCAGTTTTCACGTTATTAGCATTGTGAAGCGTCCGATTGGGCAATGTCACGTCCACATCGGGTAACCGAAAATTTAGCTTTTCCCAACAGTTTCGTTCACCCCACACAATCACTGTACACGTTTTGAGCAAAACCTTTAGGTCCGGATCAATGTTTATGGCACTAAAGTCCGTCGTCACGAGAAATATGATTTTTTGACGCCTATGCCTAACGTTCACTGAATTGATAGCACTTTGGACTGCAGCTTTCGACTCGGGCGCATACCATTCTTGTTGTAAAAAGTTTATAGATAAAACTATCACAAGTCTTTTAGAGCTTTCCGATGCACTAACTAAACTATCACTCGATCGTCTTTCAATCAACTGCAAATCTCTATGTTGCAAACACAGCGAGTGTCCCGAATTTTCGAGCTCGGAACTCACGGCACGTGTCACAAAATCTTCATCCCGTGGGTTGTACACAAAGAAGGCGTCAAACCGTTTATTTTTATTATCATTCATGTCTTTAGGAGTGGAGCTGAACACTCTTACGCCGTATTTTGAATGCATCCACAGTTTAAAATCTTCCCGGAACATGAACAGTAGAGCGCACATCAGTAAGAGTATGATTACTATGATCAAGACTACTGCGATATATGGAATATAATTTTCGACACCGTCATTCGATTCGATGAACAATCGCTTTAGAGTCTCGGTGCCGGTCTCCTCTGTAGTGGTCTCTGTTTTACATTCCTTAGCAACGGTTGAGATGGTTTTATTCATTGGCTGTCCGTGCGCAAAGTAGCACACCATGTTCTCAGTATCTTTAGATTTTTTTATTAGCCATTGGTTTAACTGAGAAACATCTTTACAGTCGCATATCCAGTTATTCCCATCTACAGACACACGCGTTCGAGGATTGTTGTCGGTAATGACTCTCCACGGCATGTAGTCGACGTAACCGTTATTGTCGAGGTCTAAGAATTCCAACGATGACAAGTAATTAAATGTGTCATTCTCTATTATCTTAATTTTATTATCTTGCAAATAGAGCTCATTGAGATTTTGAAGCCTCGTAAATTGTGTGTTTCTCAATATCTCCAAGTTGTTATTTTCTAAGTGGAGCACTCTCAGCGATTCGATGCCGTTAAACGTTCTATTTTGTATTATATTGATGTTGCTGTTGTTTAGATATAAAACTTGCAGCCGTTTTTTACCGATAAATACGTGATTTCCTAATTCTTTCAGATCGTTTCCGTCCAAGTAAATTTCGGTCGCGTCCATCGGTATTTGTTCCGGCACGTGATCGTAGCCAGCGCTCGAACAATCGACAACGTTGGAGTTCCAAGTGAGATCATGATAACAAGAGCATTTATCTGGACATGTCATCTTGCAATCACAGGCGTCAAAGTCACAACAATGGCACAAGTTGAAACAATGTGAATCGTACTCGCATAAAAATTCAGAAGACTTTACTTCAAGTAACAGCATATCCATTTTGGTTCGTGAATGGGTTAAAGAGCATCTTACACTTTCTAAATCCATTACTCTAGGGCGTTGCCTGAGGTCACTTAATTGGTTAATTCTCTGAAGCCAGTCCATTGTACAATCGCACTCAAATGGATTCTCACTTATATAGAATTCTGGTAAATCTTTATCCTCAGGCACAGATGATATCGCAAAAGCTCCAACATCGAGTGTCTTAATTTTATTTGAATAAAGCATAACTTTGTTGAGGTTATACTTCTGTAAGAACGTTCCAGGATTAATTTTTTCTATGTGATTATTATTCAATACAACAGTTTCTATACTACTCGGGAATGAAAATTCATCAATGCTTCTCAATTTGTTGTTACTAACATCCAACATTTTTACATTACAAGACTCCTTGACACCATATGTATCTTCTAATTTCTCTATTTTATTTTCGTGCATATCTAACCACTCTAGGTTTGCAGGTATGTGACTGTAATCGAACCAGAGCAATTCATTATTAGATACATTTAACCATACAAGAGGTTGACTATTTGTAAATATACCTTTCATATCCACTAATTTGTTGCCATCTAATCCAATTGCTTTCAACTGCATATTTGAAGAAAAAGCTCCGTCATCTATTTGATCAATATTATTTGAAGCCAAATTTAATATCTGCAGTGATGGTAAAGCAGCAAATGTATCCTTTGATATTTTTTCTATTTTGTTTCCCACAAGCCTTAGACCGTACAAATCATCCAACCCCTCAAATAGTGAAGTTGTAACTTTCGTTATTCTATTCATACCCAAGTCTAAAGATGTCAAGAACCGAAGAGTTTTTATAGCTTCCGGTACTTCTGATAACTGGTTCCCACTAAGTCCCAAATCATGAAGCTTGGTTATATTTTCAAAGGAGCGTATATCAACCTTGGTAATTCTGTTGCCATCTAGGAATAATTGGTTTAAAACATATAAATTGGAAAAATGATTGCTGTCAACTTCAATTATATTGTTGTGAGCCAATGAAAGCGAGTGGAGATTTTTTAGGTTAGAAAATGCTCCATCAGCTATTCGAGCAACATTATTAAATTCTAAACTCAAAAATTGGAGATTATATAAATCTTGAAATAATAGTGCATCAACTTTGGTTATTCTATTATGAGATAAATTAAGGACAATAAGACGGACTAAACCCGAGAATGTATCTCTATTTACCCATTCACTAGTTAATTCATTAACAGATAAATCTAATATTTGCAATTGATCTAATCCTTCAAGAAGTCCAGGCGCCAGTACACTCAGAGAATTGTTATTTAAATATATTTGTTTAATGTCACGAGACGATTGAAACATTTCAGGCGGTAATGCGGTTAAAGCATTTGTAGACAAGTTTAGTATTTGTAAATCACTTAATCCCACAAAAGCTCGATCAGCGACATTTGATATTCTATTGTTCTGCAAGAACAGCTTCTGTAAAGCGCGTAAACTCGACAGGCCGTTATCAGGCAATGTACTTATTTCATTATGTGACATGTCTAACGTTTCCAACACTGTATTGCACGACTTGCCAGGCGCCGTTGGTCCATTTCCCCAGTCAGAAAATCCCAAATTTGATATATCTTGTAATCTATTTTGGGTCACATTCAGTTCTTTTAAGTTATATAAAGGGCAAAATATTTCTGACGGCAAAATCCATATGTTGTTATCGCCCAAATCTAAACTTCGTAAGTCTGTAAGCCCTCGGAATGTATCCCTATGGAACTCCATAGACATTGCAGACCAATCCGTATTATGAGTGCGAATGCTTAGAGTTCTTAATCCACTTAGAGGTGAAAGAACAGCAGATGGCACATATCTTATTTTACATGACTCTATTCTTAGTTCTCTTAAGTTATGAAAACGAGATAAAAGTTCTGTTCCTTCTTCTTTTCTTCTACCAACAT
>DWED01000102.1:0-14753 GCA_018245795.1 Protelbella ruficauda | reverse complement strand
TTGCGGTCGGCGCAGCGCTGCCGAGCTGTGGCTTCAAGTTTCGATTATCTGGAGCCGTTTGGGAACCGAAGGATGTGGCTTTGAATGCCTTTGATTCTGAATCTGTTTCTACTGGCCACTCTGTATTTATTGAATATCTGTTTTAATCTGTGCTTATGATTCCAGATGTCTTACGTGTTTTTTAATATACTTCGCTATTTCTGATTGTACTGTTTCGAATATTTGAAAAAAAAAAATAAAAAAACACGTAACACCACGCCTGTAATCCCCGAAGGGGTAGGCAGAGGAGAGTAGTACACTCTCACGTTTCACCAGTTACGTTTTATTCAATTAATTGAATGTACATTTTTCCAAATTTAAATATGACTTCCTATATTTATATTTGTAACAGCATGCAGTGTATTTGCATGGTGTCTCAAAACAATCACGCTGTTCCAGAAAATAGCAACGTTTTCAAATGTATTAATCCCGGCTTATGCCTTTTTACCCAGATTTTCTGCCTTCAGCCGAACGAGAGACTGGTTCTCCCCTCTGTCAACACGCTGTTTCCCGACGGGCTCAATCAAGCGGGTGTTAGCTTACCGCCGTGTAAAATTACTCCGAGATAAAAACTGTAATCTACTGACGAAGTAAAGCGTTTCAGAGAGGATTATTTGCCAAGCCTTATGAATGTTGAAATTGTGTTCTCTTGTCTTCATTTTTGTCATTGCTTTTACGAAAAAAAGATCTTTCGTCATTATCATGAATAATATTACGGTGTTTGTATACAAATATACACCTGTAACATACATCTAAAGAAAATATCAAACTAGTATATCGATATAACTATATCATGCTTACAAATGTAATATATATAATTATTAACAACCCATAGAAATGATAATTTAAACGCATAATTTTATAACTTGTTTAAATTTATTATATGTATCATTATGTAAGAATGGTAATGACCGTCCTTATTAATGCTTCAATTGGTATAAAATATAATCCTTTCAAATTTCACATATTGTCACCTAAATTAAAAAGAATTTCCCCGGAAATACTCTGTTCAATTGTTTTAAGGTCCTGTTTAACCCTACATTACCCAATATAGCCGTGCAGGACCGATCCAGAGATAGGTTTGCGCCCAAGTGGCAGGTGCGCTCAGCTCCGCTAATCGAATCCGGCCATTTTATTGTATAACATATAGATTCTTTGGAGAAAATCCTAAACCCCTATTCTTCATTATCTACTTAGGTTCCACCATTTTCCGTTCCCGAGGAGAACTTTTCATGATGGTGTCTTTTTTACGATATACTGGTACGAATGTTTAATACCTCATTTAAATTTATCCGAATTGTAATTGTGGAATAATAAAAGGGAATATTTCCAGGTAATAAATATTGAGGCTCATTATGAAATTTTAATCATTTCGAACGATTCGTCTACTGACTGACTTATTGTTGTTGAAGTCAGTAACCTTGACTTCTAAGCTGAAGATTGTGAGCTTAAGTCTCACTTAGAACCAATATTTATGTGATGAGCTTGATTTTTTATTCTAAGTTAGGGTATAAACTTATCTATACAACGGTATATTCGTTCATAGGTTATCATCAGCGTAGATTATCATAGTACGGGTTTTATCTATTTTGCGATCGGACAGCCGTTTGTATGTTGTCCCAAGTTATTATGATCTTTATTTTTTAATCCACACAATGTTAATATGTATTTCAGTTAACCTTTCATTATTTACTGTGGAAATATTCAAACCCAGCGTTAATATGGTTGTTACATTATGTAGGGTAACTAAAATTATTTGTGCTGGAATTAAAACAATTTTTGAACCAATCAATTAATCATTATTAGAAGTGGTTTTCAGAACCGAATCCAACACATCCAGCCAGTCTTCATTTCCGTCCATTGTTTCATTTAAAACTGCAACCTCCATTCGCCCTGGTTGACCCGAATAGGTGGCCGTACGTCGCTGATTTTGCATAATTAAAACCGTCTACAGTTCTTTTAATGGAGCCTTTAGCTCTGCTCACTTCGCGGAAGGGCAGTAGACGCGTGCTTTTTTGAAGTTTCTTTTTTGTAACGTCACTCAAAGGCGGCTTGGCTTGTTCACGATTTTCATTCTGATTTTTGCCGCTAGGCTAAAGGTCCGCTCGATGACAATGGAACTCCCATTTCCATTTCGTTATTGAGAATCCGTTTTTTCTAAAAGGTTGTCGTCAATTTTCAGGAACTTTGAAATTGGCATATTCTAAATCAGTTTCGCGTACACACATTTTTTTAAATTATATTTTAAAACGCCGTTCGGATTCACAAATTACTTTGGATTATCCATAGATAATGTGTTCTAATACCGTTTTCATAGCATCGTAATATCTATTCTAAACATATTCTTTGTATGTCACAATATTAGTTTGATCAGTGCTATTGAATATTTCATATCTTGTCCTGTTTATTTACCTTCCTATTACAACTTGGAGCGAAACTCCTTAACTTCTGACTAAGACTCCTATCTCCTGTTTATCAACAAATTCAAACGGATACTCTATAAACCTGGCTAATTTAATTATCAGATTTAAAATATGTATTCAAGGTTACTTGGGCCAATTAAATAATAATTTTGGTATTTAAAAAAGAATTAAAAATTTTACAGATGTGTACCGAACAAAAAAGTAAGTTTTAAACTCAGCGATATTAGCGTAAAACTCTGTGAAAACGTCTAAACAACGAGGGCGAGGATTATAAATTTAAAATGTCCGTTCGGTTCAATTAATCATCTTCTAGTGAACTGAAGGCTGTAAGTAGAGTCCAGCACGTACCTATAACTACACGAATTTTGCGCACAACTTGGATCTTATTATGAGACACAGGAATCAAATGGGAGAATCAGAATACGCTGATAATATTTTTATGCCTTTTATAGTATACTGAAATGGTTGATGCAACCATTTGTACCAACTGATTGTGCAATGATTATAACTATTTATTACAACATATCCATTATTACAGCAGGCATTCTGTCGTCATTTAGAAACCTACAACTTGCCACACCAGTACTCCACCACAGTACATTCGTACAGTACAGTAGCTTTCCTAAAATCATGTGAAACTATTAAACGATAAAATTTTCTTTTAATGAATTTTGTTCTTATTTAAATAATAATTAAATCGGTGTGTAAAGAGTAAATAATTAAACATCTTAAATTGAATATTGCACAAGTCTTCCATTTATTTCTATCTGTGAAGAAAGATGTTTTTGACTTGCCTTTCTTAAGTATATATGACCTATGTACATATATACGAGTATATGTATGTTGAGAAAATTATCAATTATATGAACCCAATATTATATACATATGTGGAATGAACATATTTTCCTACAATGATTATGACAGTATGTTATACAAATTTTCTTGAATAGTATCCTAATCCTATCAGACTTAATAAAGATGGAACGTGTTGTGGTTTAAATTTAAATATTTATTCTTGAGAAAAAAAGTACTCGATCCAAAGCTAAGAGAATTGAGCACCCTTGTTTTCAAGTAAAGTGTTTAGAGAGTCGAATCGTTAGCAATTCTATGAGGCTTCAGAGGCTTTCGCGGCGAGTGGCAACTTCTATCTGATATCTAGTCGAGCTTTGTAATATAATGTTCCTTCGGTTGAAGAATCCTGGTGGTATATAGTCGTATATGGATGTATACGTATATGGTATCCTAATCAACATCCTTATATAGCTAATTTTTGGTGTTTCTCGGACCTGCTAAAGTATTAACTCCGATCAGTCACGTTTACCACTCCCCTGTCTACCTACCACATTAGTTAAGCGAGATCACAACCCTTGTACTGTTAGTTAACGGTTATATAGATGCAGGGTTCATACTTCCGCAGACGAATCCAGTCCAAGGTTCGTACTATGTTACCTTTCTAACTACATATTTAACTCCTTATATTTTTCGATATAAGACTAGTAACATTTCACTATAGTGGCCAACTACATTGAGCCTGTTGTATCCCGTAGCAGTTAATCGATTATCTATCCTTCCTATAAAATATATATATTTATCAAATAATGAGTTTTTAAATGCATTTCTTCAATAAAATCTTGATAATTATTTAAAAATTATTCTTCTTAACATAAATGAAGTTTATTCGTAGAAAAAAATAACCCTGAAATGCCATCAAAGTTTACCACGGGAAAGTTGGCACTAATTCAGTAGTTCCCCTTTGAATGTAGTTCCAAAAAACTTCATTACACGTCTAGAGCGACTTAGGGTCGATTGCCATTACTGTGCTGGTTACGATTGATTTACGAAACGGTCTCGAGCAAAATCGTTTGACGATAAGCATTACGTATTTATTAATATAATTGTTATTATTATTAAAGTTAATTATTTTTTTGCAGACAAGATTGTCTTTTAATATATTTACAGTAAAATTTTTATTTATTTTACATATTGAATAGATTAAGTGGCCAAATTATTAATGAATTTTGAACATTTATTTATTATTGTTAATCAGAATATCTGTGGTAATAATAACGTTCCTACTGGAACTCCTGGTTAATAATAAAACATTTATTAATATTGAATTTTTATGATTCCAAAGATATCACAGCGAAACTACCGCGTTAGTGTAAATAGACACTAAACTGAAGTAAATTTGCAAATCATGTCTCAAACGTAGTAAATGCCTAAACTTGCAGGAACTCCTTAGCGAATTTCATTTCCTTAAATAAATAGTATTTCGTGTACAGTTTTTTTCTTTAAAACTTCTGTGGGATTACGGAAAGCTTCTATTGAAAATCTTATTGACTTTCTTCCAGTGAAGCACTTCATTGATCGGAATTTAAAATTATGTTTTTTACATTTATGTATCATATTTCCCAATCCCTTATGTCCGTGTTTATATAAACTGAAATATTTAATTAATTGTGCTATAGCTTATAATCTTCCACCAGGTTTGCGTTCATCGTCAAGTTTCCTATAATTATGTTCATTGTAACACTCACAAGATAAGAAAGAACGTTTAAGAAATTTTTGTTTTTTTATTTCTTTATTTTAGTTAGTGGTATTATATATATATATATATATATATATATGTGATATCTTTGATAAGTACATAATGTTACGGTAACTGCGGTTTCGTGGTTTCTGATAATGCTTTGTTGTACCACATTTCTTTAACCGATTTAGCCTTTATAGTAAATCCATTTCGACAAATGCGTACAACGTCTTATTCGGTTTGTTTAGCGTTTGCAAATTATTTTCGAAAATTTGATTTTGAATTACCTATATTACTAGATTTCTATGTTTTGATTAACAGAATGAATAATATTAAAATGTTCAATTTGAAAAGAATATTTTCGACACATACATAAAAAATGTTAGGTTCTAATCAAATATCACTTGCATCGTATTCGAATGTCACTTGTGCAATGGAAACTGTTTTTGATATTAGCAGTAACAGTCTTTCTCCAGCATGTCGCGATAAGACCATTCAGGGTCCTTTTGAGACATCTTTGCTGGTGTCAGCAATCATGTTGAAAATAATCATCAGCAAGATTCGTTCATTTACTTTTTCTCCGTCCCTATGATTTATAATTGTTACTACTTTATAATGGTGTTACCTCAATTCCAACTACTACAACATAAAGCTCCCTGTATTTATGTAATTTTTTGAAAATATGTTATATTTTGTTAATAACTTGATCATGCCCGTTATAATCAAAATAATCTAGTACCTTAACAGAACAAAGTGAAGCAGTAAAATCACCATCGATAGTTTCGTTCAATTAGGAGTCTACATATTTTCGAATCATTTGATATCTCCAAATGAGACAACATTTTGGTTAGTATAGCTAGTTCGTTAACAACCTAATACGTGTCTCCCGTGTAATTCATTGCAAACAACTCTCTTATTATATATCATTAGAGATAAAGATTTCCAATATTACTTAGCTCGAGGGCACGACGGGCTCATTATATGTTTTGTGCGTCTCGTTATAACATGTTCTCGTTTCTTCATTAGTGCACATTTTCTTGGCGAGTTTAATTAACGAGTGTTGATAAGGATGTGCCTCGCGGCATTCCGTCTTCGCTTTGAAGAGTATGTTAGCGGCTGGGATAGTCTTTACGAGAAATTATTTTGTAACACGTTTCAATTCATAAGCGATTTAATTACAATTTGTACCGTTTTTATTAGACGAGTCTACTTTGTTTCACTTATTTTCAAAATAGAGATGTTGCCATAAATTGTAAATTGAAGGCCATTGTCGTCGACCTGTTTGAGAACAATGATCGACATTGGTTTCTTCTAACAAGTGCCTTCACAAAATTATGCTTACAAAAATATTTTGAACAATTTATACTATCTATAGATAAAGTTTGTTATTTTGCCTCTAACAATTCAGAGATTTCATAATATTAAACTATGTATGTGTTTTTGGAAACATTCTGTACGTACAGAACATATTTCATAGATGTAAATTTGTATACAATTTTGGAGCAATAGAGACAAGAGTTTCAAAAGGTTCGTAGCTAGAGGGCACCACGTGTTCATTATATGTTTGGTGCATCTCGTTATAACATGTTCTCGTTACTTCATTAGTGCACATTTTCTTGGCGAGTCTAACTAACGAGCGTTGACAGGGCTGTTCCTTGCGTCGGTTCGTCTTCTCGACTCTGTTTTGGGTAATTTTTCAATACAACCATATTTATTACTTGTGATTTACCATAAGTACTTTATCTTTAAAATTATTACGACGAAAAGAAACTCAACTCGTTTGACTTTAATATTGTAAAGTTAATTATTTTAACATTTGTCTTGATAATTGTTAGAAACTGTATATAGAAAGACAGAGCACGAAGAATATTAACAGTAACAGATGTGAAGGGCGAGTTAAACGGAACGTGCTTAAATTCCTTTTTTGTGCCGTGCGGCTGTCTTCTGTCTTTTAAATTTCGTGTGTCCTGTTAATGACGGTCCTTGCATTAAAATTGGCAGTACATTTTTACGTGCCGGAATTCCAAGGCTTAATAATTTAAGCTTCAGCATTTTCATTTCTTTCGAGCTACGTAAAATCATTTACATTGATAGAACCATTGCTGTATCCATGTATATGTATATTATGTTTCATAATCATTGTTCTAGGGTAAGTTTTGAAAACACAAAATCTAATTAGCGTTTTTTGAATTCTAGTAATTCACGTCATACCATTTTTTATAGTAAAAATGTTAGACTATCATTAAGAATCACAAAAGTAGTTTCAATTCGCAAACATTAAAATTAATTCAAAACAAAACCACTGATACGATTCATGACATCCATTAATTTATACAACGGCCTGAATAGTTATTGTGTTTTCATAATCAGCAATGTAAAAAGCACAATAGAGAAACATAGTTGGTTTAAGCAAGGTGGGATGACATAATGAAGGAGCAGTAACGGCTCTCACACCATTGTAATTAGAGAGGCGGCTGTAACAGAACGCCTGCATGTTGACACGTCTCCCACTAATTGTGTTGGACTAATTGACACTAATATTTGGTTTAATTAGTTAAATGACGCCCCGACAATGAATGTTACTGTCCGTTACCGTAGCGTGAGTGAAAAGTTTTTACTTCCCATAAATATATACATACCTATATTTAACATATTTTAAGTTATGCTGCTATGAAATAGCCATATACTGTAAAATATTGTAAATATCGTTGATGTTAAAAGTTAAAATGAATCAAATTTTAAAATGTTTTGCTTAATAATCAATGAAGCACTGATGGACATCTTTATGTTGATATCTTTTATCTGTACCGTCTTATCTTTCACTTGCCGAGAGATTTTAATTTGGTATAAATGATCATGTAATAAGTGGAATATGGAATTGGTCTTAAATGGTAATATAGTTTACTGTATTATTACTACCGGAAGTGATTGCAGAGCATGACTTCTAGCACTGGCTACGTTTCTGCTCGTAGCCGGATATAATACGCGGAATCATATACAGGGTGTTTGCGGTATATTGTTCTATTAAAGAGTATACACGTGCGAGGCTTTATAATGAAATATGATAGCGATAAAGAGTAGAGAGGATAATGTTTTAATTAAATTTAGTCCCGCAGTATATGGCGCATGAAAAAACAATCCTATATAACACGTAATCCGCGCATAAACTCATGCTAAGAGTGCAATTAAGGGCAATATGATCTCTTAATCCCGGTGCACATTATACCTATTTAACGGGACCCGGGATACGGCTATGAGTTCAGGACGTAATCCCTGTGTAATTGTTGTCCGAGGAATGCCTAGAAAGTTTACGTAATTACGTCGTGCGACCAGGATTGCAGCCCTTCTGGGGTAGTTAGGAACTGGAGGGCGAGTAATTAACATACAAAGGAATGATTAAGATCTATGGTCTCGACAACAGATGACCAATTTGGTACACATATCACTATGTTAGGCAAAGGATAGCAGATTCAAATCAATATGAAGTCGATTTGATAATGGTACGTTTAGTTTTATACTTGTTCTATATGTGTGTCCATAATGGTCTCGACAAATGATATACGTGTATTCCATAAGTCTTTTACTTAGCAATTATTGTACTAAAGTGTATAGACTAGAATATATTAGTATATTACTTGGTGAAATATATCTTGTTATCAATGTATTTGTAAAAATAGAAAAGACAAGATTTTTTACGGACACTTATATAAAAAAAACTTATAAAGCAATATTCTGGAATATATACTTTTCTCTAAAATATTATTTATGTACTATGACTACCTTTAAATACGCTTTATAATACTTAAAAGTTAAAACGTCTTATTGGTAATGGAAACGCCCATTGTGTTACAAATATCCATAGCCCACCACAAGTGACTGTTTAACCGTCGTATCGCCTGTTTGTGAGTTTAAAGAATATTAAAAAACAGTTAAAGTCAATAATTTTTAATTAGTTTGCGTTGAGCGAGTAGTAACGGACACCTTGCATGACAATTCTGCAATTGTGATGCATGCATGCATGCATTCTGTAATTATATAATATAATTTGAACTAAATCGACTCTAAAATACATAGAGTCGAGTTATTAAAAGTTAGTTTTAATATGACATTATTTTATTATTATGAATTTAAAATAATAGTGCTGTACATATTTTCTGTAATATCTTGCGACATCTACTCATACGGGCATCTGGTCTCAAACTGTGCAAAGCTTGTACTAAGACATCCAGAGCATTTGTTAACTATATTATACATGTGAATATAATAAGCTTATATGTATAAATATTTTTTTACATCTACACACAGAAAAACTACTTATGGCTATCACACAAATCTTTGTCGCGGGGGAAATCGAAACTATAAGCCCCTGCTCAGACTTTAGGTTGTTATTATTATTATTATATCATCACTCACTACCTTTACGGGGTAGGCAGGGAGCACTGAGCGCCGAATATCTCTATTCTCACGGACCGTCTTATACATTCATCACACGGTTTATACAAGTATACAGTCGGACCAAAATTTATTTTAATACATATCCTATGGCATACAATAAAAACCGCCACTGTAAACACGCGAGAAGTTTTTGCTACCCAAACTACGTATCAGGAAGGGGATAATCAAAAACGGGTATCCGCGAATGGGAGGCCGTTAGTCGGGATTACTGGAACTGTTTAGCATTCAAAAGGCCCAAGGACCGCTTAGCGTATTGATCGCGGTTATGTATCGTTCGCTTTTTAAACCCTTCTTCTAACCTCTTCTGTACGAGCTGATTTTATATGATAAAGTACTATATACGGTTAACCTTCCTACAATATTGCTTAAGACTTCAGCGTTCTGTATAGTTTTTTAGTATTTATTAGTAGCCTTTCATTTAGTATTTATTTTTCGAGTCCTTCAATGCCAAATTTTTAGTTACCGACATGTTTCAAGTAAATTTTAAAAATGTATGTGTGTGTGTGTTAGCGATGGGATACCTATATTAATTTTCTTATGCATTTTAAGTTTTTATTATTCTAATTGTATAGTTTGTTGTAACTTTTTACCATTGCTGCCTATATATGTGTATCATGTGTTTATATATATCAAGAAGTTATTTCAAATAAAAAATACTAGTGAAAATACCATATAAATTACTACAGTATATACTGTTAATACTTTAAATATCAAATTATAAATCAATTATCGAATCAATTAGGAGCAACACTATTTGTTCCGTTGTTAAGGATTATTAAAAATAAAATTCCAACTTTCATTCTCCAACCGTTTTGTGCCAATAGTATCAGATATATCAGTGATGTACTAAACCTGCAGTTTCTCATTAACTGCGCTATATTCAAGCAGAATCTACTTCATTTGTCATTCGTTCGCTTTAAGAGCTCTCCGAAACTAGTGTTCATTTCAAACGAGTGTTGGTGCTGCTGGAGGCAGCTTAACTAGTATTCTAACACCAATACCTATTTCAATGTTACTTGCATATCTTAGGTTTACATTTATAATTTAATAGAAAGTTATGAAACTTTCTTACCAGGCGTTTTAGAATTTTAATGTCGAAAAAATTTGATGTCTGTAACCTGTAGTTTTAAAACAAATTGTAAGTAGCGAATCATCTGTTAACACCTTTTATTTATGTACTGTCTTTTTACTTACTTTGTAAATGTACTTATTGTATACATAATTAACCCCATAAACACCATCAAAAGAGTATTATTTAATATGAGTACGGTAAAACAGAATAAAGACAATTTACCAAAATATTCACAAATTTCCACCGTACCCTTATCTTCCATTCAAAAACAAAAACAGTCGTAACAGTGTATCCATTTCTGGAAATAGGCTCGAAACAGTGTCCATTATAACGCTTTGAGGGAGCTCGTTTGGTGCCATGAAACGAATGTAAATTGTCCAACCGACAGAACTCCGGCCATTCCGCTAAGTAAGTTCCGAACTGCGATGGAACTGTGAACTTTTAGGATTTCCGCGTTATTAAATGATAAACAAACATCCTGAACCCTGAAATTGCGACTATGCTCCGGATTGTTACTTACCCTTTGTTTTTGTGCCACCGTTTTGTAATTTATTTATATTTGCAACTACCACAGAAATGACCGGACTCAAATGTTATGAAATTGACATCAACTTGTCGCAGTTTTAGTAGGAATCGTTTTCCGTTTAAATATTTTCTAGAAATGTAAACTTTTATACTCATTTGTATTTTTGATACTTTTAACTTTGATCACATCTTTGTACGTTATACTATGGGTCATAACTTTTTCTGAAAATTATGCCAGCTACTCTACAATGCTTGCAATATATAACTACAGTATAGTTTAGGTAGTATATTACCAATTTATATAGAGTGACACCGACTTCATTGACTGCATCTACTCGTTATTAAGATGCACCGTCGTAAATGTCATCGATGGGATGAATGTAAAATGTTTGTTACAATGAACCTAAAAATTAATTTATACTCACTGTTTTAAAGAGTTCCTTAAGTTCAGCATTCCTAAAATCTCTATATTTTTGAAACCGAGGTTTTAATCTAATGTAAAAATTACTGTCAGCAAATTTACAACAGTCTTGTAACTATAAGATGTCTTAGTTTTTAGAACATTCGCAGTCATTATATCCATCACGTATAATCACATTATAGCAGCCGGATGTTCGACCTTTAAAGCCTCTTGGCCGCTGCGGCTGTCGGACTCTGTTAGACATTACGTTAGGATAAACTTTTCGCCGGTTAACTTCGCCGACTTGGCTATGTTTCACAACTCAACTGTAATATACTCGAAAGAGGTTGCTCTTAAGACCTCGTATAGATCTCTTTTTGTTTTCAAGATTGACAAACAATTCACAACATTACTAACATAGTATATACATGCTTCTCTACATTCCTGAATATTTTAAAAATGCTTTTATTATATTCGCTAAATTCATAAATTTTTTTCGTATTAATAATGTTACAATTTTTTAATACTGAATATAAAGTAAATTAGTAACCATATGTGAATAAGCAAAAGGGAAATTCTTTCATATTCCTCATATTAATTTTACAAATAGTGTCCTCAAATAAGCACATTATTTTATATAAATAAATCTACAACTATGTATATACATATATTATATTATACACCTAAATATATAAAACGATTCATAGATTACGCTTTATCGTAATTACAAATTGATTGTTTGCTCTAAATTAATTATTAACTAGTCCAGTGTTAGAATTATTTGTAGGCGAAAATGAAGATTAATTTCCATGGTCTTTTACTGTAAGTAAAATTAACATAGAAATTAAAAAATGCATCTTCTGTACATTGAGCTCTTTAAAAATAATCATGGCACTTTAAAATATTCAAATACGAAAAAACCATAGCACCACAAAAAATCAAAAGAGATAAACGGTCTTTATTCAGACACTACCCCATAAAAAGCTATAGAGCTTTTAGCGCTTAGCCCTCTCAGTTGACTGACTTTATAACAACTTGATCTCTCATTTTCCCAGCAAGCACTTAGCGGCAAACAAGAATTCAAAGCTAGTAACGGAATCGTAGTAGAAGGAAAACGTGTCGGGGTAGGAGCAACAAATCAGACAGCAAAAGGAAACGTAAACCACCGAGTAACAATGTGCAAATTGCTAAGTCTAAAAAGAATTCACAGTAAAAACCCCAGCAGAAATTGCAGGCAGTCAGACGTTGCAGTGTTGTAAACCGTTTAATATACGACCGTTGCCCGATTGGTAGATTGTACGTAGAATAAAGAATGTAACAAAGGAGTAAGTGTTGATTACTATGAGAATTATTTATTATTAGAATATACGTGGGCAATGATGGATTGACCTGAATAACGAACAGATTTGAATGAATGACTAAGATACTTAAAGAAAAGTTATCTTATATAAATAGACAGACGAGCAACAAATTGATGGTCATAATATTTCCTTTACCATAATTGTTTTATTCACTGTTATTGAGACATTTTAGGCTACGACGGGTTCATCTTCATGTTGTTTCAAAAATCTGAGTTACTCGTCGTCGGAGAAACAATACCCTTAGCTAGTGGAAGTACTTCGTATGTTTCACATCATAATGTCATTATGGATTTTTATTTCGACGATTCTTTTCCAGATGTTTCGTACCGCATTTTAGTTTGGCGCAAACAATGACTCTCCCGTTCTATTATGGAATGGAGGCGGTTCGTTTTAAGTGGTGAATGAAAAACGTGTGTAAGTGCCTGTTTTGTGTGGAGTAAATTGTGCGGGAATTTTATCAGAGTGTGCTGTGAATTTCGCATTTGATTGTAAAGTGCGACCTTGGAAAAAATTTTTGTGTTATGTTTTGTTATTATTCAGATTTATTCCGAAAAATAGATGTGTTTAGACATCGTTACGAAATTAGTTCTCCGGATAAATTATTCGCAATCGCAAACCGAACAATAATAAGAATTTATAACACTTCTTTTCTTATGCATTATATCACGTATTATGTATATATTGAAAAGAAAATATATTCATATTAATAATGTAAGAGAAATGGAGTTATAGCCACAAAAACAATATTCCCCCTAAAACGCGTAGACATATTATTTATTCGTGTAGGAAGCACTTCTTCGCTCATAGGAAATTGAACGTCCTTACATTATGACGTGACATTAAATGCACTTGAAATACAACCATCGTTATTACTTTTAAGTCCAACGCTGGAGATAAAATCTAGTGGAATAGGAAAGCACGGGCGTTGCCAACTGCAGCGATATTTCAGTTCTAAGAAATTGTGGCTCTCCTTGTTTCCGGAATAAGGCTGCTTTTTCATTTACCTTTTAATTAAATTGGCGAGTCGCTCCGCAGTAACTCTTTGTTACTTTGTCATAAATACGAATAGCTGGATAAGAGGGTTTATATGGTAAGGTGTTCCAGTCGCTTTGTTGGTTCATTTTCGGGCAAAACTTATTGGCGCAAGAATATAACTAGCAAATTATGATGTTAGCGACATTAGTTTTATTTACAGTAGTATATATGGAAATATTAATAATATGACAACAATTTAATGGTCATAGTCCCTTTTTCTATATTATGAAAAATCGATGATCTTTTACGTCTACAATTTTTTTTATTTTGTTATTTCGAAACATACCTTGGTTTTAAAGGTTTAACATTACGTTGCTCAAATATTTCTTCCATAGTTCACGATATTCATTCTAAATAAATAATAGTAGGCAGAATGTGTCAAATTATGTTGGGACACTAAACAAACTGAGTGTCAAATTATTTGAGGAAGTACACCATGACGCAGCTTCATTAAATGATCCATCAGAGAAGTTCTTGTAACAAAAGATGGAGCTCTTCTCAAGCTTTAAAATAAATAAGATTAAGGTTTTAAAAGTGGCGAGTTTTTGCTCGTCTCGCCTCGAGGCGGCTATAAATTTAAAGTCAAAGTGATTAATTGGGTTGATGATAACAAAATGCTTACAGAAAGGCTTTTAAAGGGATTACCATTAATCTTGATGTCGTTCGACAGGTATCGTGAAATTTCAACCGTGTTCGTAATGTATCCTGCTGTGATATACGAGCTGAAATATGGGTGTTGAAAATAATTTACTATTTTAAAAGTCTCTTCCTTGAACTTATTATATTGGTATTTGTTTACTTTTTATTGATTTTACCTCCTCTACTTACGCCTTCAGGGATAACAGGCGTGATGTTACATTGCGTTTAATGATTTTACAATCACCGGACGTACAAGTAGTTTCTGATAGTGTCT